>MNCI01008302.1:625624-639847 GCA_015680685.1 Gnetum montanum | reverse complement strand
ATTTTGGAGACAAAAAGGCTATAGTTGACAAGTGGCCTTGGTGGTGGTTATAACCACCACTTCAATTGAAAGGCTACAATTATCATGAAATTACAACATTTGCAAGAAATATAAAATGAAGCCAAGTATCTAGTGCCTATATTTACCATAGGTTTAAATATTTATAGGTGAAATCTTCTATATGATTAAGCTCTGTCACATCACTCTTTATAGTTCTTTCCAAATCTTGATCTCCTTCAAAATTTTTATTACAAGAACTTTCAATTCCCAAATTTTCAATCAAATCAAGATCTCCATTAGTATTTCTGGTTTTTGTGTGGAATGAAGCTTCAATTAATCGGTATATCAATTCTCCCAGATTACTTTGCATCAATAGGATCATCTATTTTATCCAAATCAATGGTGCCTTCGTAGGATAATGGATGGAATAAATTATCTGCACACAAGATATCCTTATTTGAAGAAAATCGGAAGGTAGGGTAAAGAAGTTTAGAATCAACGGCGTTATTCGGAACATGATCCCATAATTTACTTCCTGCCTGCCACCGTAAAACAAGGCCCTGCCACGTTGTACCACATATCGATCTAAAACCTTCAAGCATGGGGTAATGGCTTTTGTTCCGAAAATATAGAATGCCTTCATATTCTTTGGAACTGTAACCCTAAAATATCGTAGAGGCTTGCCATTTCTCAGCAGAAAAAAAAACGCAGAAAGGATTATCTCCTCATCTTCACTCCTGGCCGTAGTGTAGATCTCATCCTCCATCCACACACTGTGGAGCAAGGCCCTGGCCCTGACTCGCGCATCTGGTGTTTCGGATCTGTCTTTCATGATTTTTTTATCACCAAGGTTATAAAGCATCATTTTATCAGTTAGGAAGTAACTTGTTTCTGCCTTTTATCTGTTTTCAAAACAATGGCAGAGCACGCGCTCGTTGACTTGATGAGGGTTTTCTTTGGTGTAGGTTTCGACGACTCCAGCTTTGGCTCCTTTTCAACAAGCACATCCTCACAAGGCCGCGCATCAGCAAACAAATTAACCCTAACAGAAATGGCTGGCCGCAATGCCCCATTCTACAAAATTCTCGGGCTTTCGTCTCCAGCGCTGCCCGTAACGTTTTTCCAACCGCCACACTAATCTTGAACATTTTTTTGCTCACGACACCAGCACAGGAAGAGGGTTGTGCCATCGATCGAGAATTGCAGGCACTACTGATCTGTTTGAAAAAATGCTGGCATCATGCAAAATTCTTGTTGAAACCCTCATGGCATCTTAGCGCAGATTTGGATTGAACACAACGATTCAACACATGAACATCATTTTTGCTTTCGATTTTAAGCACAGCAAATCCTTGTTTCTACATTGCTCCTCCTGATCTTTTCTTTGTTTTGCATTTTTTTGCACAATGGTTTTCTTCTGGCGGCGGTTTTGCATAGGGTTTCAATGGTTTTTGTCTCAACATTCATATTTTTAACTTCCTACCAACATTCACAAGGCTTTCCTATTGAAGGGAAAATTAACATTAAATGTTCTAAAACTCCTGAATTGTTTTTAATATACAAACTGTTATCAGTCTTAAAGCATCAAGGATTGGTCTATAGCCTATGCAACAGCACAAGTTTCCTGCAAGACAATCTTCAATTTGACCTTGTTTAGGTGGGCTCTTAGAAGACCTTAATATGGTATACATGGACATTATAAAACCTGGTTTGTAGAATCCACATTGAGATCCATGAGATTTAGCCAATAGTTTTTGGATAGGATGAAGCTTTTGTTCATTTTCTACACCCTCCACAGTAATTACATGCATTTCATCTATAGAATAAAATGGAGCCAAACATGCATTGATAACTCAATGTATTGATTTTTTTTTTCTGGATCATAATGAGACACAAGAACAATGCATGCTCCACAACCACCTTCTCCATAGCCACGTTTTGTACCCGTAAGTCCTAAACTTAAAGCTTTGCTGAAAAATGAGCGATTGGATGACCCACTTCTTTTCAAACACCCAACGAATTTGAAAAGGAAACTCAACTTCAATGATTTCCTAAATTCAACCATGCCACCAGGAGCATTATTTTTTATTGAAACATCTTGTTGTAGCACCTTGAAAGCATTCTCAAAAGTATCAAATGTCCATGGCTTCCCAATAAATCATGTCAGCATTCACAATTGCAATGTCATCATCCCTTCGATGAGCTTGTTTAAATTCCCTCACATATTCATGCTTTCTAGTAAATGGTAGGAATAATTTCTCCTTTGTTTAAATCAACCTATTCCATGAAATGGCCAAAATGTGCCAACACACACATTCCTAGGCACGCATCAATTGTACTCAACCATGCTCATCTCATTATGATTTGGAAATCCCCCTTACAGTTGCTAACTTGGATCACTAGGAAATTAGCTGGATATGACCACCCACAAATAGTGGTGACAATGTCCTCCACTAGTCCTAATGTGATAGTGATGGATTGGTTGGCCAACTCTAAATGAATGTTACTCTTTTTTAGTAGAGGTAGGTTCTGGGCTTTGTACATTTCTTAAGAGATTATGTTAACAATAGAACCTGAATCCAAAAGAGCTTTGGAAGGCTCATTCCCAGCAATTTGAAAATATATAAGAGGACTTCCAAGATCAAAGAATTTTCTAAGAAGATGGCCAGCTTTAATCTAATCAGTGATGGTGTGAGTTAACATGATAGTGTGCATGGAGTGCTTTTTTTAGTTCAAAGGAAGCTCTAAAGATTTGAATGATGGTGAGGCATTTGGAGGTTTAGTCGTTTGTGGTTGTAAGGACTTGGTTGGACTATTGGTTCTAAAGAAAGGTCTTTTCTTTGATCAATTTTCTGAACCAATAGTAGGCTGAGGATTGAAAGGCTTGTAGCATTATGTTGTTATAGTTGGGTAGGAAGCTCATCCTACATAGTTGGAGTAGGTGGTAATGGAGCTCAGGGTGGAAGAGGTGCAGTCGGATGAGAAGGATAGTACATATGTGAAACATCATTCCTAGGATAAGGAGTTCTATAGTACTCGTTGGTCTGGTAGTGAGGTTGAAGAACAACATGGCTAGTAGAGTCACATGGAGAGATCAGTTGCTAAATGTAATACCCATACAAGTTAGGTTGATGTCAAGTATATTGTTGACGTGGTGGTGGCATTCCCCATGATTGTGGGTGTTGCCACCATTGATACTATTCATTCATTTTTGGTGGAGCTCCACTCAAATAATATGTCAAGGATTGGTGGAATTTCCTTGGGTTACCTTGGGAATAAAGTAACCTTCTGGGTGTTTGCCGTCTATTTAATTGTGGGTTTAGTGCATACACTCCAGACTCTTGTAGATGTGACACCACTAGGCAACATCCCTTAGGATGGTCATATTGGCAAATCTCACATCCATCATCATTATCTATGTCTAAATCCACAACCTATTCAATGATGGAAACCTTTCCCTTACCTTTGTTATGTGTATACTTAGCTTCTTTCTTTTTCCTCCTCTCTTAGTCACTACTTGGTTCTCTAGACTCCTCTACTACTTTTAGAATACTTTAAAATTTATCATCTAGGGAGTTCCACATTTGATCGACCTTTGTTGATACTTTTGATGCAAATTTTTGGATGGGAAAATCTTTCTATTCACCATCTCTTCAAGTGGTGACTCTTCCTCATCTTCACAAAATCTAATTTCCTTCTTTTGAAGGGAAGGATCTCTATTGTATTCCTCTGCACTTTCTCTTTTTCTCAACTTGCCTTCCTCCTTGGCAACTTGCTCCAATGATCTTTGTATTTGATGGGCTCTTAGCTTGGATAGCCTTCCTTGGGCATAAGTCCCAAGGGTTCTTCATGTTTTGTACCTAAGCCCATCTATGAGATGGCAGAGTTGTTCCTTCTATGAGTAACCATGGCCAAGACAACAATGTAACAATGAATAATACCAACCCATGGCAGCATCCAAGGATTCATGTCCTCCTTTTTTCCATCCTTGGATTTTCTTACATAGGTTCGACATTCGGGAGTATGTTTGATACTTATCGTTGAGTAGTTCTAACATGGTACCCCATTGACGAATGGATTCCAATCATAAGGACCAATACTAGCTTTCCACTTCCTTGGTTAGTGTCTATGAAAACAACTTTAGCTTTTTCCACTCATTTTCTATATTTTGCAAGGCACATGTGTCATGGAATACTTGTAGATGGTTTTGAGGATCAACATTGTATCCCCCTTCAAATCATGGGATGTTATTCATGTCTAGTCTTTTGATCCTACTATCATTTTGGTGCCTTGTTGGGATCCTAATGGTCTCTGTTGTATCTAACATTCTTTGGGTGGCAGGTAGTGGTTCATTGTGATCATGCTATCTATGGCATGTATGATGTCTATGTTGTTCCCTACTCTGCCTTATTTCATGATGTGTCTCTCTAGACTGCCCTCATCCCCTTTCTTAACTATTTTTTCTATGATCTCTATTTTGCTTACCCTTGTCCTCATGATCTTGCCCTTTGCAACTATGTTTAGATCCCAAAGGAGAGGGGGAAGGAGATGATGAAGGCGAAGAGGAAAGAGGACTAGCACCATAATGGTGCCTGTCACCTTCTTGTTGGTGGTCGTGACCTCAGTCACGATTACGATTGGAACATCCATCATTGTCATGCATTCATGTTCATTTTTTTAACCCTTTGTGTTCATTGGTACCATATCCTAGGTTGTGCATAGTTGAATGAAGTATCTGATACCCAACTCCTTGACCGAAGTCAATGAGAGAAATATCATTTTGTGGAAAACCTCCCAAGGTAGGTTCACCATCCTTGTTTTCACTTAGGACATGTGAGACATCCTAAGACCACTTCCCCTTCATAGATTTGTAATATCTCTCCTGTTGCAAATCCCTCTGGTGTTGTGGCTATGTGGATCAATAATCTCTCAAATCTTTCTCATGCACAACATACTCTGACTGTAAGTGTTGCATACCAATTTTTGTGAGAGCATGAAGAAGCATGCTTGGTATTGAGTGATCGAGAGGTAACACTATGTTACCTTCTAAATCATGGCATCACAACTATTCATCCTAGTGGAGGATAAAGGTAAAGTCTGGTACA
Source organism: Gnetum montanum (assembly GCA_015680685.1). Lineage (NCBI taxonomy): Eukaryota > Viridiplantae > Streptophyta > Gnetopsida > Gnetales > Gnetaceae > Gnetum > Gnetum montanum. The sequence goes on along the minus strand of MNCI01008302.1, from coordinate 634,742 downwards.
TACTCATCAGGATGAGCGTATACCAAGGTAAACTGTTGGGGTATTGGTGGATTATCTTGTGCACTCCGCCTCCAATTTTTCATGGTGTCAGATCTAGGCAGTGAAGCACTCTCATAAGAAGAAGGAGACATCATTGATTATTCAGTGTGCAATACTCTTTTTTAATGATTGTAGGATAACTAACCTGAAGGGTTTGTTCCAACAATGGAAGGATTTTAAGTTCTAATGAGTGCACAAACAAAAAAATCCCTAGCAATGGTGCCAATGATGAACAACGAGGTACCCCCTATGCTCAACCATATGAATACGAGCGTTCACACATGATCTGATTGAACTCCAAGGATTAAGTGTTCATGTGCTTACACAGAACAAGGATGGGTTATGCAATCGTTGTCTCCCCAAGCTTACTTGTAATGCACAATTGTATGGTTAAGTAAACTTGAGGTATATGATTTCTATGCTTTTTATGTTTTATGTTCTTGGTGCTTAAAAGGTGAAATGAAATAATTTAGTAACTAATTTGATTTAAGTAATCAACTATTCTCTAACTACTCCTAACACTAGCATCTGTTCCCACATTCCAAACACATCCTGAACTAGTGTAACACTACTAGGATTACCAAATGCTAGTCATTACTGGGTTACCAAGTGTCCAACGTATGCTCAAAATGGTCATGTTGAGTGTGCTAATTTGTTGATGATTAACAATTTAATGGAAATAACATTGATTAACTATTGAAAGCATCAAATAACTGTAAATAACATGAAATGCAATAATTAATCTCTTTTGAATGTTGCAAGGTTTATCATAAAGTTCATCTTTATTTCTAGTCACAAGGTGTGCTCAGGTACATAATGCTCGAATAAAGATCCGATCACTTTATGACTCCTACTGTGGGCACTCAAAAATAATTCTAACTTTGGAAGGGAAAAACTACAATATTTTAGCTAAGGAACTAAAAAACTAACTCCAAACCAAGTGCCCCAGTCTCTTATTTATAGGCAACAAGATAGGATCCGACATCGCATGTCCGATATTGCTTTAGTACCTTTGATATCGCGTATATGATATCAAGGGTCCGATATGAAGGATCCGATACCGGGGGTCGATATTATGACTCATAAAAGGGCATGAATGCCCCTATGCTAACATAGAGGGTGCATTAATGCATCTTTCCATATTAGAAAAAATCTTTCCATATGAAGAAAAATCTCAAAATTTTTTGTATTCACCTTGAACTAAACTTTCTTCATCATCAAGATCACACGTAAGATCAACATGTCTAAATCATCCTGAATTAACCTAGTAAGGCATCTAGGATGCTAGACAACAAGAACATTAGAACTTACTTATGATGACATCAAGCATAAGGGGAAATAATTTGATTGATTAATATATGCATTTCCATGAATCAGAAGCTAGAAAAGATGGGTTACAGAAACAGGAGAATGCTTAGAATACTAAGAATAATGAGACACAAGAACAAATGAGGTAAACTAAATAGAATTTATCATGATCAAACCTTAAAGCATAAATACTCGATCCTCACACAAGTGGAAGACTAGTCAAGTGCCTAATGTCATGAAATCCTTATCATCACTAGAAGATAATTGTTAACATAATTACTTGCAATACCAATCCACTAAGGATTCTCAAGTGGGTCCCTCCTAGAGTAGGCACTCACCTTCTTACCCTTGTAAAATCTGTTGATGAAACACTCATGAATTTCCAATACCTAGTGAGACATTAGCATCAAATGCAAGTTTGTCCTCCTAGATGAATAGATCCCATCCTCTACTTTTCCTGATCAACTTCTTGCCACATACAAGCATGGACAAGAATGGAATAGAAGAGGTGGAGAATGAATAATGGATAAGAGATAGAAAGGGTGAAAGTGCAACATTACTAAATTCCTAGCCAACCATTTAATTAGTTCATGGAACATGTGAGCATGTCCTACACCTCATAAGAGTTCTGGTACCACATCATTTTTTCACTAGTTATCTAGATAATAGGGATTGACCTTTAAGTTTTGCTTACAAGTATGAGGTTACAACTACCACTATCAGTTGTAATGTCTAAAAAATTTGGTTGTTGGAAAACCAAAAGTACCAAGTAAAACAACCTAACCTTAGATCCTAAGGGCCTCCAAGAAAGAGGATCTAAGGTGTCTTGGATGGTCTTGTTGATCATCTAGGGACTTAGGGAGTGTTAATGGGGGTAAACAATTCAAATGAAAATTGCAAATCCACTTTAAAAAATGCACAAAAATGAATCTCAAATTAATTTGCACAATAAATGAATTGTAGGATTTATTGCAATAATCAAATATTGAAAATAAAGAGTTCAAAAATGTATACAAATTATGTGCCTAAATGAACATGGAGTTGCTTGGATAAAGCTTGAAGCCTATTGGAGCTAGTAGGTTGTGCTCTCTAGTAACCTTCATAATCCAGGTACTTCCCAACTTCAATCACCAAAACTTCTTCATGGCTTTCAGCTTGGATTTGCAATATTGGTACAAGGTGGTTGTGAAATTTGCTCAACATAGAAGAACTAAAAGAACATCTTCAATGTGTATGAAATTTTTATTTATATGCCATAAGGTTGTTGGTATTTGGCTGCAAGTTTTTGCCATGATTATTAATAGATTGGCATTAATTTGCAAGTGTAGTAAGCCTTTACCTATATCATAGTTTCCATTTTTGGTAATTTTTAATACTCCCAAGGCCATCAAAACTATGTTGAATACCATAAATAGTAAACAAAATTTTGACATACCATGCTGGAATGTTGGAGCAATGTTGGAATTATGGAAAAGACAAACCCCCATCCACACCAGCACTGGCTTTGTGGAGCAATGTTGAGAGTTGTGGAACTATGCTGGAATTGGTGAAGTAATGTTAGAATTGTTGGAACTATGTTGGAATTAGTGGAGCAATGTTGGAATTGTTGGAAAAATTCCACACCCCCAACCAATCCAACTAGCTTTGTATAGAAATGCTTAAGGTTATGGGATCTATGCTAGAAAATGCTAGAAAAATGAAAATCCAAACCTCCCAATGTTGGCCTTTGTGAAAAAGTAGAAATCTACAACTGCAATGCTAGCTTTGTGGCATCCATGCTAGATCATGGAAACTATGCTGGCCATTTCTAGAAAAGTGAAAATCCAAACCCTTAAACATTGGATGTAAGTGGTTCCATCATAGTAATAGTTATAACCCCCATAAAACCCATTAAAATGCTAATGTTGATAGTCCAAAAGGCATTTTTAACTTTCCCAAGCCCAAATATAGACATGGCATGACTTTTTCCACTTGGGAAGTAAGGCTATAACAACTTACGAGTCATTTTTTCAGCCCCAAAAGTTAAAGTAAGTGGGATTGCATCTCATGGATTACAATCTTCACATTTTACAATAGAATTCTAGCCTTAGGTTTTATGGTAAATGTTATAGGTTGTAACATGATATTTCTTGGTGGTGTTTCACTAGTGTCATCTAGCCTTGATTATTCTATAGTCTAATCCTTAGTGAAATCAAATGATTTAGGAACACCTCTTCTAACATCTTTTTCATCTTTAAAAGTGATTGATTTGAAAGTTCAAAGAGTTGGAGAGATGTATTTACTACAAGATATAAAAAATAAAAAATAACAAGTGACATCTTTACTATGAGTAGTAGGGAGAAAAAGAAAAAAAAGGAAAAAATGGGAGATATTCCAAGATAAACTCTAATATGGTATATCCAATGATAGATATTAATTAGAAAAAACTAGTTCTAGATTTTCTTATCATTTATTTGTGATAAATGTAGTAGTTGGATTACTAGTGGTAATTGCATTCAAGAGGAGTAGTCTAGAATCCAAAATAGTAGAGAAAAGAAAAGAGAGTTAGGAGAAAAAGATTACATAAGAGTGGTGTACATCTTTAAGGTCAATCTATGTGTGTGATCTTGGCCATAACTCTATGTGTGTGTGTGTTGGATCTTAAATATGTGTTATAAGATCTAATTTGATTGAGCCTTTCATTAAGGATAATCATTATAAGATTGTACAACCTCATTCTTTGCAATATTATTAAGTGTGTGAGAGTTGTGATTTGTAATCTAGGATTTGTGGATCTATTTTATTTCTATCTTCTTTAATTTAATAGAAGATAGCTAGACTTTGTTTTCTAGCAATTCTTTATCTTACATATTTTTTGGATTTAGTGTATTTGAAGGGTTAAATAAAAGTTAAGTGACCCTACTCCAGTAATTAGTATTAGAGCTAGGTTATTATTATTAGAGCATAAGGGTTTGTTGTTGGTTAGGATTTGGTTATATATTTTTGTTTTTTTTAGGTGGCTCATTAAAAAACTATTCAAGACTTGAATTAAAACATGGAGAACAAGAAACCTTTCTTTTAGCTAATGATTGATCGATTAGATGAGATTATCGCTAAGGTAGATTAGAATGTAGGTTCTAGACATATGTAGCAATGTGTTAATGATGCACTTTCTTGTGCAAATGATAATAAAGAAGTTTCTTAGCCTAGTGAAAGAAGATTCAATGGGGAGGAAGAAAATTCTAGCTATGAAAGTGTAAGAACCTATTAGCCTAGGGTTCTAAGGAAAGGAAATTTAGATCCTCATTTTAGAACTCAAAGGGTTTCATCACCATCTTCTACTTTTTCCCATGGCAAGCTTAACAATGTAGATGAAGAAAGACTTTCTAGGACATTTAGAAATACTACAAAACTACCATATTTGAAGCTAAGGACTTTCAATGATGTACAAAACACCACTACTTTTGCAAGCTAGCTTAAGATACCAAACAAACATTTTGAGTTGGAAGAGGTACCAAATTAATTGTAGAATCTAGATAAGAAGGAATTACTTCAACTTAGTGGTAAAAAGAATCCTAAAGTTATCAAAAATAAAATAGTCAACCTATTAGGGATTGGTCCTTGATGAAATATAGGTTGTAATAGAAATTTGAGCAATCTAGAGAAAGATAAAAGATAATCATGAAGCTAAAATTCCTTAGACAAGGAGACAAAGATGTCAAGGAATTTTACATTGAATTTTTTGATCTATTGCATTATGCTAAGGTAAATTGGAAGAAATATGAATAGGCTCCAATCTTTCAGGGAGATATTAAAATGACTTACTAGTAAGAGTTATCATTCTATGAGCCTCAAATGCTTGATGAGGCTTATGATTTAGTTCTTAAGGTATAAAGAAATCTTACTGGATTTGGAAATAGGAGAAAATAAACATCAAAGGAAAAGGACAAGGGATCTAATATAAAAAATCATATAAGTTAAAATATAAAGACATGGATGGCAGCCTTGATAAGAAGCATGAAAAGAGTGATGAGAAGAGTAAAGCCAAGAAGGATCAAGACAAAGAAGGTAAGGATCAAGATAGAAAGTCATTCAAGATTTAGTGCTTCAAATGTGGAGAGTGGAGACATAAGCAATGGGAATGCCCACTTTACAAGGTAGCCAAGGGTAAGAATGTACAAACCAATGAGGTAGAGGAAACATTAAGCTAATCTCTTTAGAAAGGTAATCCTAATACTCCCAAAATTAAGAAAGTTTTAGAATTAAATATTGATACATTTATGAGAAATATGAATAGAGGAGACCATCCACCAAAGAAATTATTATTTTGGATTAGGACTAGATGTTTTCTTAGTGGAAAATAAATACATGTTTTTTTATGGTGGAGCCTATAAAAATATTATTTCTTCTAGAAAAATTGCTAGATTGGGTTTAGTAACAAGCTCTCATCCTAAACCCTATAAGGTGCATTAGTTATTAAGAGATTTATATCAAGAGGTGATGGAGCAATATGTCTTGAAATTTAAAATTTAGAGTTTTTATGATGTTATGAAATGTGATATGCTACTAAATGTTTGTGCTAATGTAATACTTGGAAGGCCTTGAATTTTTTATAATAGTGCTTAGTTTGATGAAACAAGAAATGTGTTAGTGTAGGAAGATCTAGGAATCCATGAGTTGATTTTGATAATATCTAAATTAGTAAGGTAGTAAATATTACTTAATTCTTTCTTAATTCTTCTTGAGAGAAGGAATATATTAAGGAACATGATGAAGCTAATTTTGTTTTATGATTATTTCAACTATTGCTTCTACCATGATGATGTGCATGTAGATCTTCTAACAGGTGTTCTAGGCTTAAAGGAGAAATTTTTAAAGGTTTTTAAAGGGGAATTCGATGAATTACTACTAATGATGAATGTTAAACACTAAATTGATTTCATTCTTGGTGCTACCATCTCAAATAAGAGGGTGATGTGTGGTGAGGTACCCCTACACTCAACCATACGAATACAAGCGTAACATGCGCGATCTAGTCAAACTCCACAGACTAAGTGCCTACACACCTCATGAAACACTTAAGGTTAATTATTCATTATCTTCCTAGACTTACTTGTATTTGTCATGGTGTATGGTTAAGTAAGTTCGAGGTATATGATTTTTATAGCTTTTCTGTTTTATCTCCTATGCTGATAAGATGAAGGGATGAAGAGACTAATTGACTAGCTTTAACTAACTAACTAAGTCTAAATTAAGCTAGCATCAACATCCATTCCCACTTACCATTCATACCTTGAACCAATGCAACCTTGGTTACCAAACGCTAATCGTTGCTGGGATCACCAAGCGTAATGCATGTGCTCAAAGCGGTCGTACTGAGGCACTTAACTAGGAGAGAAGGGTTGAGAGAGATTTAATTACTAATAAAGCATTTAAATGGTCAATAGTAAATAACAATAAATAAAATCCTATTTAGCCTATTTCATGCACTACAAGGTTTATCCAAGAAGTTCGTCTTTATTGTCGTACACAAACATGTGTTCAGGTACAATATTTGCTCGAATAAAGATTTGTTCACTTTGGAGCTCCTACTGTAGGCACATGGAAAATATTCTATCTCTGGAGAGGTAAAACTGCCAAAGTTTCACTAAGGTCTAGATCTAGATGTGAAATAAAGGGAGAGTCGCCTCTTATTTATAGACTTGGCGGAGGACCATGATATCACGTACGCGATATCGCAGGGGACGATGCGATATCGTGTACGCGATATTACATGGGATGCAATATTGTGACGTATGTGATATCGCATAAGCAATATCGTAGCCCATGCAATATCACGTCCCATCATACCCGCATGAATAAATAAAACCTCATCCTTGAGTTCCTTACAAAATATTGGGACGGTATGGGATTATTAACTCAAATGGAACTAATGGGATGACATGTGAACAGATCATCATTACAAGATAAGATAAAATTTGTGTTCATGTCAAAAAGAGTGAACACCTTATTACATTTGACATTAGGCCTTATTTGGCAGCTGAGAGAGAGAAAAAAATTTTGCTGCTGCCAATGCCAAGATTGTGTCTTTTGTTGTCCATCCATAAGTGCACCATTGATCTTGCTCCTTGCATAGCTGCTCTAGCACCGCTCCATTCCAGGTGTCCCCTCTAGATCCAATTCGTTATTGTATGATTGTCATCTGCACACACAACATAGTCATTATATTAGCAAGGGTAAATAAATTACAATGTAGTTGATACCTTGCTTCGATGAAAGGGCCATTGGCTAGGTTGTGGTATGGCTGATTGTGGGTCTAGAGATATAATCTTGATGACTACTGAAGGTGTAGGGGTTAGGAGAAAATCAAAAAAATTGGGCCTCGTACCCCCATGACTAATCGTGAACCTCTAGTAGTGAGAGAATGGGAAAAGAAAAGGAATAAGAAAGATGAAGAAAAAGAAACAACTATAACGTCGATGAAATGGATGTCAAGATGGAAATGAACAAAATAAAATAGATTGCAAAAATGTTACGAGAAAGAAGTTAACTAGTGCACCAAAATAGGAATGTTAGTGGATCCTCCCCAAAGCAGGCTCATGCCCTTAATGCCTTGACAAACCCACAGTCAAAGAGTCCATAGGCTCTTGGAATGTCATTTGGAACAAGAGTTAGAGTCTTAACTGCAAGAATTTACCAAAAAGAAAACAATGCGTCAACCAAAATATACACTAATGATACAACCAGAAATGGGGTGAATAATGGAGAGAAGGATGGAGAGAAGAGAATGGAATGGAATCCCAAGAACAAGGTGGTGTATAGCCCCTTGTGTATTTCATGATTAATGTGACTTAGCAAATCCCATTCCAAGTCTGGCCTTAAGCAAACCACATCCAGTGACTTCACATCAATACATTCGGCCAATCCATCCCCTTGAAGTAACAAGAATGCTTTCCTGAAGAGTCACCACCATTTCGACGAAACAAAGGAGGAGAGAATGGGAAGCGAGAAGGGCCTTAGTTAGAGGGAACATGTTTATTTTGAGTTCCATAACTAGTTCTTGTAGCCCAAAGGATTATTTCTTCTAAGTGGTGTGCTTTGAATTCTCACATTTTTTTTTGTTTTATGTGTTTATACGTGAGAACCACACCATGCAAAGACTTTGTTATTTTTATTTGCTAAGCTTCCCAATAATTGGGTAACGTCAAAGCGGTATGAACACTCAAGAAGAAAACATCTAAGCACCCAAAAGAGTGGCCAGCACAAATGCATCAAGTTCCCTTGAAGTCACACCCTTTTCAATCCTTGCGTCCTTCCTTAGTTTGAGAAATACCCAGTCACCGATCTGTTAATAGTTCTTATTTAGAAAGGGACTATACATTTCCAAGCTGAGAGAGATCATATAAATTGGTGCATGTGTAGATGAAGTGAACTCATTTCCTGCCATATCAAAAGAAACATACCTTAGTATCAACATCATAACTTAAAGGTAAAAACCAAACATTACCAATCAATATGAAAAATAGTTCATACCATCATGAAGAACACTTATTGGGTGATAAACTTACAAGATTGATAACACCCACACACACATAAGAAATGAAAAATCATGAATGATGGTGTAAAACAAAAATGTGCAAGACAAAATTGTGTAAAACAACAATGTGTAAAACAAAAATGTGTAAGACAAAAATGTGTAAAACAAAAATGTGTAAAACAAAAACGAGTAAGACAAAAACGTGTAAAACAAAAATGTGTAAAACAAAAACGTGTAAAACAAAAATGTGTAAAA
>MNCI01008302.1:558296-625612 GCA_015680685.1 Gnetum montanum | reverse complement strand
AAACAAAAATTTAAAAAGAACTAAGGGCCCCCAAATGATTAGCATAGGTGGCCATCTCCCCCATGACTGAATGGAAAGGGAGAGATCTGAAATAATGAGCACCTATTTGAATTTCTTAGAAGTGCCCAACTTCTCCCCATTGATGTTCTTAGATTAAGGGGTGGAAGTCGGCGACGCTCATATTCCAATGTATCTATGCCTTCGTTGTGGACATGAGTTGTTCCCCTAGTTTTTTCCATGCATGTTGGTCTACTCTTTCAACTAGCTATCAACCACGGGGTGTCTACTACTTGTGTGGTTGCTACATACAAAGTTTCAAGGGCACACCTGTTGCATGGAGGAGATGCTGAGCATTCTTCCATGTCATCACCCGATGAATCACTGTATGTGATGCATGGAACTTTCTTCTTCTTGATCATTTCATAAATATTTACCTTAGATATCTCCAAAGAAAGATCACAAATCCCTAGGCATGCATCTATTTTACTTAGCCATGCCCTTCCCATGATAATTGGGAAGTCCCCTTCGTTGTTCTTAACTTCTATCACCAGGAAATTGACTGGGTATGACCAACCACACACAGTGGCAACAATGTCCTCCACCAATCCGAAGGGAATGGTGATGGACTGGTCAGCTAGCTCTAATTGAATGTTGCTCTTCTTGAGTTGGGGTAGGTTCCAAGCTTGATACATTTCTCATGATATTAGGTTGACTCCAGAACCTGTGTCAAGAAGAGCCTTATGTGATTCATTTCCAATGACTTGGAGGTAGATTAAGGAACTTATAGGGTCAAATAGTTTCCTAGGAAGGTGGCCTACCTTGATCCAATCGGCTATGGTATGTGTTAATATAAACGTATGCGTTAAGCTCTGTTGTTGGACTAAAGGGTGCTCCAAAGCCTTATATGTTGGAGGAGCATACCTAGACTCAACCGCTTGTGATTGTGAGAGCTTGTCTAGGCTTTTGGTTTTGAAGAAAGGTCTTCTCTTTTTGTCGTAGTCAGAACTAGCAGTGGGTTGAATGGTTACGGCTCTCGTAGCATTACGTTGCTATGGTTGAGTGGGGAGTTCCCCTTGCATTGTTCGAGAGGATGGTATGGGAACTAATGATGGAAGAGAGGAAGATGAATTAGGAGGATGGTATGGATGTGGAGCATCTCCTAGAGGAGAAGGAGTCCTTCTAAAGTACTCCAAAACTTAGTAGTGACGTTGGGGAGTTCTGTGACCCATGGAGTCACTTGGAGAAATCGACTACTGCATGTAGTAGCCATAAGGATTGGGTTGCCAGTAAGGGTATTGTTGTTTCGGTTGTGGCATCCCCCATGACTATGGGTATTGCCACTACTGATGTTGCCTGGTGGGTTGTGGTGGAGTTCCACTTGGATAGTACATCAACATTTGGTGAAACTGTCTTGGGTTACCTTGGGGATAAAGTAACCTTTGGGGTGTTTGCTATCTATTAAGTCTTGGGTTAAGTGCATACACCCCCAGACTCTTGTAGATGTGAGATGATTGGACAACATCCCTTAGGATGGTCATATTGGAAGATCTCACATCCACTATCATTGTTATGTCTGAGTCCACAACCTCATCAGAGATAGTTATTTTTCCCTTACCATTGTCACATGCAGGGCCTGAATCTCTCCGCTTTTTCTTGTCCTTGTCACTACTTCATTCCTCCTTAGACTCCTCTACAATCTTTAGGACAGTTTCAATTTTACTATCTAAGGAGCTCCATACTTCATCTACCTTAGCCGATACTTCTGTTGTTAGTTTTTGGAGTGGCAAGGTTATTTTGTTCACCAACTCTTCAAGTGGTGACTCATCCTCTTCATCGCAGAATCTCACTCCCTTCTTTTGAAGGGAAGGATCATGGTTATATTCTTCTGCACTTTTTCTTTTGTGTAGCTCCCCTTCTTCTTTGGCTACTTGTTCCAACAAGTGATGAATTTCATGGGATCTAAGTTCTAATAATCTCCCATGGGCATAAGTCCCAAGGGTTCTCCTAGTTTCATACCTTAGCCCATCTATGATGTGGCAAAGTTGATCCTGCTGTGCATAACCATGGCCTAGGCAATGATGTAGTAATGCGTAGTAGTGGCCCATGGTAGCATCTAAGGGTTCATGAGTACCTTGCTTCCATANGATCAGTGTTGTATCCCCCTTCAAATCGTGGGATGTTATTCATATCCAATCTCTTGATCCGACTATCCTTTTGATGCCTTGTTGGTATCCTCATAGCCTCTACTATATTTAGCATACTTTGAGTGGCAAGTAGGGGTTCTTCATGATCATCTCTTTCATGACGTCTATGATGTCTTCATTGTTCCCTATTTTCCCTTCATTCATGCCCTTGTCCTTGCTCTCGACTCTCTTGTCAAGGTCTCTTATTTTTCCTACCTCTATCCTCACCATTATACTCTTTATGACTACGCCCAAATGTGGAAGGAGAGGGTGAATGATGAGATGAAGGGGAAGAAGAAGGAGAACCATCACCATGATGATGTTTCTTACCTTCTCTTCTGTGGCTTCAGCCCCGATCGTGATGACAATCTGAGTGCCCGTCCTTGTCATGTGTTATTGTCCCCTTAGTGAATAGCTAGTGTTCACGGGGGTCAGAACCAGGGTTGTGTATCATGGAGCGTAGGTTCTGATACCCCACCTCCTCACTATCATTACGAGGGAAAACATCTTTTGATAGAGAACCTGTTATAAGTGGTTCACCATCTCCAATTTCACTTAGGACGTGTGGGACCCCTTTTCCCTTTAACAATGTATGATGGCTCTCCTGCCTTGAGTCCCTTAGACATTGTGCGGATGTGGGATGGTAATCCCTCATGTCAAAATCAGCCGCAACGTATTCAGCATATAATTCCATCATGCTTATCTGTGCTAAAGCACGAAGGAGCATGTTAGGGATAGCACGATCTAGAGGTAACACTATGTTACCTTGCAAGTCTCTCCAGCACATCTATTCATCCTTATGGAGGATAAAAGTAAAATTGGGTATGTACTCATTGAGATGAGTATATACCACCCTATATTTTTGAGGAACTATCTGATTTTGGTTATGTTTTTAGACTGCCAACTGTTTCTAGTATGATCCCTAGGTGGTGTAATGCTCTTGTGAGAAGAAGAAGAAGACATTGTGCCTTATCGGTGTGCTGATTAATCGTTATATAATTTTTTATTTAATTAACCCTAAGGTTCGTATAAGCTTCTAACGATGTGAGTGATCTCCTATGTTCTACTTAGCACACAAGCACTTAGTCCCCAACAACGGTGCCTATGATGAGTGGCGAGGTACCCCTACACTCAACCATACGAATATGAGCGTAACACCCACGATTCGGTCGAACTCCGTAGACTAAGTACCTACACGCCTCATGGAACACTTAAGGTTAATTATTTGTTGTCTTCCTAGACTTACTTGTATTTTTCACTGTGTATGGTTAAGTAAGTCCGAGGTATATGATTTTTATAGCTTTTCTATTTTATCTCCTATGCTGATAAGATGAAGGATTGAAGAGACTAATTGACTAACTTTAACTAACTAACTAAGTTTGAATTAAGCTAGCATTAGCATCCATTCCCACTTACCATTTACACCCTGAACCAATGCAACCTTGGTTACCAAACGCGAATCGTTGTTGGGATCACCAAGCGTAATGCATGTGCTTGAAGCGATTGTACTGAGGCACTTAACTCTGAGAGAAGGGTTGAGAGAGATTTAATTACTAATAAAGCATTTAAATGGTAAACAGTAAATAATAATAAATAAAATCCTATTTATCCTATTCCATGCATTGCAAGGTTTATCCAAGAAGTTCGTCTTTATTTCCGTACACAAACATGTGTTCAGGTACAATATTTGCTCAAATAAAGATCCGTTCACTTTGGAGCTCCTACTGTGGGCACATGGAAAATATTCTATCTCTAGAGAGGTACCACTGCCATAGTTTCACTAAGTTCTAGATCTAGATTTGAAACAAAGGGAGAGTTGCATCTTATTTATAGACTTGGCGACAGACTGCAATATTGCGTACGCGATATCGTGGGGGACGACGCGATATCGCGTACACGATATCGCGACCCATGTGATATCGCATCCCATCAAAGGGCATACTAAATGACACTAAATTAGTGAGTTCAATTGTAAAGGTAAGTAGAGGAATTAATTTCAAATGAGTTTGTAAGGGAGTCAATTTCACCTTATGAAGTTCCAGCTATGCTTGTGCCAATGGAGCAAAACAAAAGTGGAAAAGCTAATGTGGTGGTTGATGCAATAGTGCTTGTGCCCAAGGAGGAGCACAAAAGTAGAAAAGCTAATGTGGTGGTTAATGCATTGTTTAGAATGCATGTGCTAAATTTCAGCATACTTCATGTGGAAGGTATAAATGATTTTGATAATTTTTCTAAACATTATAATGAATCCTTTGAAGAGGAGAAACCACTAGAGTTGGCAACTCCTATGTGAAATCTTAAAGCTTTAAGCTTTGATGAGATTGAATAGTCATACATTGAAGATCAAGTTTAACTAAAGATGAATAGGAGAAGTCATGAAAGGGTGAGTGAGTATAAGCTTTACCTTGTGGTTGGTAGTAATATCTCTTATGTTGAAGCTAGTATGATGGGTCTTAGTTTTTCACTTTAGCTTAGTAGTGATTTGTTCTATTGTGATGATGAGAAACATGATCATTATGGTAATTGTAATGAAGTTGTGAGTTATGTTGTGAATGATTAAAGTAATGTAACTTTTGGTGCCATTGTTAGTAAAATAAAGACTCTTAATAATAATGTGTCAAATTTTACACTTGATAATGATGGATATAATAGTAGTTATTATGACAATATCATTATTGATGTTGATGTGGACATTGATAGTAATGAATTTGATTATCTTAGTTTTGAAATGGATGAGTCACATGAAGGTAATCTACCTTGTAATTTTGATAGTGAATGAAGGATGAGTGAGAGACTTCCAAACATCAAGAAAAATAAGGCTAAAGAAAGAGTTCTCAAGAGAAATTAGGACACACAAAAAATAAATTTTACTATTGGTAATTTTTTTTGGATGCACTTGAAGAAGAAGAGGTTGAGAGGTATTAACTTCTCAAAGTTAAAATCTATGAAGTTGGATCATTTTAGGATAAAGGTTAAAATGAATAATGCTGCTTTTGAAATTAACTTAATAGATGTGTCTTTTATTTTTAATGTTGTATTTCTAGTGCATTACCATGGACCAGTGGATGATGAAATGTTATAGAGTAGCATTAATGAGTTGAAGGGGGCTATTGACAAGTCCATGCTTTCATAGAAGAGGAAGGTAATTGTACTTAAGAAGAAAGAAGCTTCCAACACTTGTGGAATAAAGAGGCATGAGTACTTGATTCATTAGAAGCATTAAACGGCTAATGATGTTGTATGGGTGCATGAGATCAAACTTGTTGAGTAGGGGATCACTTCTATCCCTACTTCCTTATTCACCAAAGTTCACTTTTTGAAGGATGGGAGAGCTAATGTAGGAACATCTTTTTTGAGCCATTTTTCATCCTTACAAGTGGTTAATTTTTAGGTTCATGGAGCTAAAGAGATGTCTTTACTACAAGTTGTAAACCTACAAAAAGAAAAGAAAAGAAAGAAACATGATATTTTTACTATTAGCAGTAACAAGAAAAAGAAAAAAAAAGAATAAAAAAGGAGATGTTCCAAGATAAACTCTAACGTGTTAGATCCAATGATGGAGATCAATTAGGAAAAATTATTTTTATATTTTTTTCTATTTATTTATTTGGAATAAATATAGCAGTTGGATTGCCAGTAGTGACTGTGCATTATAGAAGTAGCCTAGAAGCAAAAATAATAGAAAAAGAAAGAGAGTTGGAAGAGAAAGATTGCATGAGATTGGTGTACATATTTGAGGTGAGATTTGTAAGATCTGGTTTGATTGAGCCTTGCATTAAGGACAATCATTATGAGATTGTAAAACCTCATGCTTTACAAGATTATTTAGTATATGAGAGTTATGATGTGTGATCTGGTATTTTTTGATCTACTATATTTTATCTTCTTTAATTTAATAAAAGATAGATAGATTTCTTTTTCTAGTAATTATTTATCTTGAATATTTTCTAGATTTGACATATTTGAAGGGTTAAGGAAAATTAGAGTGATCTTTCTTTGTTAAAACAAGGGAACATATCATCAAATATTAAAAAGTTAAGATTTCAATTTGGTTTTCCTTCATCCATGCATGTATACATAATAGGATCCCTAAATTTTCCCCTACCAAAATCCTCTTGTTAATTCCTTTGACTACACTAACCAATTCCACAACCTAATAGGGATAACAATGCCATGATTAACAAAGTGAAAAATTTCTAGGTTCAAATGGGATTAAGGCTTGGATCAAGGATGATAATTGTTGATCCTTAGAATAAATGTTTTTGCATTTTATGTTGAAGAAGCAATTGACATTACCAAAGTCCACTAAGAGATAGAATTCTAAGCCTTCATGACCATGGGTAGGTATGAATAAGATATTGTTCTAGACCATGACAATTTAGAAAGTCAACTAACCTAGACAATGAATTCAACATAAGGAAAACTTACATAGACATGTGTTTAATCATTAACTTTATTTTTGAAGCATCATCAAGAAAGTGCATGTTGTAACCTTTTGACATTGTAACTTTCACCCCATGAAACCCCAAGGCTAAACTTTCATTGTAAAATGTGAAGAATGTAATCCATGAGATGCAATTTCACATGCCTCATGTTTTGTGGCTATAAAAATCCCTCACAAGTGGTCATAGCATTAACCCCTAGGTAAAAAAAGTCATATTATGTCGCTATGTGGGCTTGGGGGGGTCAAAAATGCCTTTCAGACTACTAAAATTAGCATGTTCATGGGTTTTATGGGGGTATGACCTATGCTACGTTGGAGGCACCTATGCTTAATGTTGGGGGGTTTAACCCTTAAAGCCTCAGTGTGGCTTCTACAAGTCTAGCATGGCACTAGCATGGGTATCATACCCCCAACGTGGGTGTCATACCCCTAGCATGGTTCTTATAAGCTTGCTCTTGGAAGGCCAACATGGGTGGAAGAAGCTAGTATGGGTGAAATTCCCATTTACTATTTTTGGTAACTAGAATGATTTTGGTACCTTGGGGGTATCAAAACTTACCATACATGGAAACCATGCTAAATTTAGACACCTACAACACCTTCACATGACATCAATCTATTAGCAATTAGGATATAAATTTGTAGCAAAATTTATGGCCATGAAACCTATATAAACCAAACTTGAACACCATAAAAGGATTCTACCATTTTTGAATCCCATAGCTTTGAAAATCCCTTACAAACACAAAACTTTTGGAACAGTGTGGAACCCATAGTCATTATTACAATTATTAAACCACTAAGATTATGTGAGGCTTTGTAGCAATAGTGAGCAACCTAGGCATTGAGACTCCTAGCGTGCCTCTTCCTTGTGGCCCAAAACCCCCACACATTTTACCCCCTACACCACCAACACTATAGATCTAATGAGTACAACAAGGTTTTACAATTTTTGAAGTTGTGGAGCATCTAGATCGTGGAGTTAACTATGGAATTCAAGGCTATGAGCTTCAATAGTCTCCAAACCCCTAGTGAAGTGAAAAATTTTCTTCCTCAAGCATCACTTGTACACACTCTAAACTCTCTTTATTGAGTTTATAGTTCCTCTTGTTGTGCAAGCTAACATCAATTTACTTTTCATTTTGTGCATTTATTTTTTAAGATATGCATTACATTTCTACTTTATTACCCCTATTTACACTCTATAAGTTTTTGGGTGATCGACAAGACTATCCATGACACCTCGAATCCTATTTTCGAAGGCCTTTCAGATCCATAGTTAAAGCTATTCCACCTGGGATCTTTAGTTTTCTAGAAACCAGGATGGGCTTAAGGAAGGGCCTACATGGATAAAAAAATAATACATTTTTAAGATCACTATCAACATTTTCAAAAAAGAACCAAGTACAACAACAACCATACACCACTTTTAATTTCACAATAATTTTGCTAAAAATCTTAGTTAATGGTGAAACTAGCCATAGTTAAAACTCTAGGAATGTTAATTCAAAATTCTTTAAAAATTGAAAAATCAACATACAAATAGCCTAAGGAAAATCTTTAAAAAGGTAACTAGAATACAAAAATATCTACATTACATTCCCAAACTATAAACAAATTCAAAACACTATGCAGGACTTTAACAAAGTTTAAACCAAATTGACATAACCACACAAAAATTGAAAAAAATGGCCATGGGAAATCACTAATAAAAAATACCAAAAAAATTTTAACATTAATGGAACTAATCCTAAGACATTTATAACATCTCCAAGTATCCCCAAGAATATTGGATGTTGGTGGAAAAAATCATCCAACGTGCCAATGTTGCCCATTTCACAAGGGTAAAATCGCTATAGCCAAAAACCTTATTTCATGCAAGTTTACTAGAAAAATAATAAAGAATCAATTGTAACTTCAAATGTAGTGGTTTTAGGAATTTTTGAAAGATTAAAAAAAGATCTAAAAATCCACTGCTTGAAAACATAGAAATTCCTTTCTATTTTTACAAAAAAGAAATTCTGAAATTACAAGAAAAACTGAAAAATGACATGGAAAGACACTTACATTAGCTAATGAAGAAATTCACCAAAAATTAATCGTAAGCCCAAATCATATGACACCACATATATTTGAGACCTTCTAAAACTCATAACTTCGAAAACCTAGAATTCATAGTTGTTTTTAGACACAAATTACAAAACTACCATGAAAAAATAGCATAAAACTAAAAAACCACTGTGAGTTGGCTGATGGAAAAATTTGTGGAGAATTAACTATGAGCCAAAATCTAGTGGTTCAACCACCATTTCAACCATTAAATATTGAATTATAATCCTATGCAATAAAAATAAAGAATTCCTAACTTTTTTCTTAATAAATATATAGAAATGGTGTTTCTTTTTAAGGGAAAACATAAAAAATACATGAAATTGATTAAAAAAAATTTTGTAACCTTACAAAACTAAATTTAAACACCAAAGTAACTCCAAAAACACATAAACCCCACCTAAAAATAGTATATTATTTTCTCAAAATTTAATTTTAACCAATACAACAACCTAGATCTAAGAAAATGCCCAATTCCTAAACTAGAAAAAGCCAAAAACACACATAAAATGGCCGAGAATAGTGCACCTAGGGGTGATGAAAGCCTATCCTTGTCCTATGATGGGCTGTGGTAGGTGGAAAAGGCCCTTGGCTACTACATTAGTGTCCTTGAAAGCAGGGTTCTTGCTAGTACTAGCCTTCCTCTTCAACATCTCTATGAATAGTGTAGCAAACCTTTAAGAACCCTCAAAAATATTAATGGTAGCACTACTCTCAATGGATGTTGGATAAGCAACACTAAGGGTTAAAGTTTTTGTGCTCAAAGTTTCTACCAAAGCTCTAAACTAGTGCACTGCAAGTGAGGAGATGGTTATGCAAATGATTCTTTGCAAAAATTACAAGTAAAAACCAATTCTTTACCTAGGTGCCCGCCTTTCAAATCCTCATTACCAAATTCTTGAACTAAACTCATGGTGCACTAATAGTTCAAGGGGGAAAAGTTCTAACAATGCTAGGATGGTTGGAATTTCAAAAACTCAAAATAAAATTTGAATTTATGTGGACCACACTAGGTGCCTCCTAAGCAAAGTGGGTTTAAGGCCTAACAACCTCCTCTATGTTGGGTTTCAATCCCCTTCAAACCTTAAAGAACATTTTTCAATCTCATACCCCCTCATCCATGATAGGCAATGTGGATCCTAGTATCCCATGCTTAAAACAAGAATACCTATACACATCTTGCCATATTTAATAGCTGGAGTTAACACTAGCAAACACTGGGTCCTAATAGAGGCTAGAACCCTTCATGATGCTTACCACTTTGGGTAATAATGTTGGGCAAGGGTCCATCCACATTGGATAACATTGCTCAAGGGGGGTACAATAGACATAGACATAAAACAAACCTTAATTTGACCTCAGAATGAACCAACAAAGCTTGAAACCTTACGAAAAGCTACCCAAAAGCTCCAAAACCTTGCCCAATCTAATCAAAAGTGATCAAAACCTTGAAATCTAGTGGATAAATGCTAAGGGCACCTCAACCATGTTGGCCAACATGGGCCCACTATGGTTGGATGGGGCATAATTACAAAATATCAAAATTAACCTCCTAGTTTACATATTTTGGCCTTAACACCTCTCTTTATCCTTCAGTAGTAAAACATTAATAAAATACAAGTAAAAATTCATTTCAAACACCATTCCCATGCTAGGGAACCTTCCACCCATGCTATCCAACATGGGTCCAATGTGGGTGCCCTAGGGATGACCCATAAAACTAATTTAACACACTAATATAGCCTTAAACTACATCCCTATGATCCTAAAGCCCTACCAAAACCTCCAAGAATCATCAAATTCCAAAGAATAGGCCAAAAATGGTAAAAGCTATCATCCCTCTTCCATCCATGTTGGATCCACACTAGCCAATGTGGTTCAGGAGGGATTATTATAAAAAATATCAAAAGGCCTTCAAAATTTTCAATTTTGATGCTAAACCTTAGCCATCAACATCTGCAACCCTAGGAGCTTCAATGCTTGATTGGTTTGATGCTAGAACCCACAAAAACTTAATATTCCAAGGTAGCCATGTTGGGGAAGGCCAAATTCATGCTAGCCAACATGGCTCTAACATGGGTAAGGTCTTTACCACTTTTGATAATACTTTGACACGCCCAAAAACCTAAAACATAGCCCAACAATGCCTAGAACCCCAAGACCTTAAACTAATGAATATTCAGCCTTGTTTCAACCATAAAAACTCATCAAACCTCCTCACCCACACTAGACCAATGTTGCCTAGTATGACTAGGATGGTATAACCATATCACAACTTTAATGATCATTAAACATGGCTAATTTTACGCCTAAACATCAAACATCATTCCTAGCAACCATAGAAGCCTAAAAACCTAGTCAAATTTCCTCTCAAACCATCTAAGAACCAAAAATCAAAAGTATCCATGATGAGGAATATTAGAACCATGCTAGCTAATGTGTCCCCAACATGGGTGAGATCCCCAACAAGAGTTTACTAGCATAACACTAATCAAGTAACTTTAAAACTTAACTATGGAAGTGTACAATTGCAAAACCCTAGTTTCAACTATAATTTGATCTTTTTTTAACCTTGTAATCATCTAGACTAAGCTATCCACACTGAGACTCCTCCCATCCATGCTCACTAGTGTGGCTTTGGGTGGTAAGACCTTAAAACCAAATTTCATTGCAAGTTATAACCTTCAAAATGATCAATTTTGATCATTGTGACCCTACGTTGTCTCGGGAAGCTAATAGAACACCAATTTCAATCCTTTGGATGCCATGAATTTATTTTTCCATGATAGCCATGCTAGGGTCATGTTGGCTAGCATTTATCTAGCATGAATGATAGTACCAGGCTTCATTTGTAACTTTTAGAGGTTCAAATTAATGCTAGAATTGACCAAAATTCTTCCTCAATGCATTGTGTTGACCATATAGGCCATCGAGAGTTAAAAACTGATTAAAATCAACCTTGGGAATTACATGACCATCATATCCATTCTAAGGATCATCCCACCCATGCTAGCTAGCATGGCTCCAACATGGATGCTTAGAAAAACCTCATTTTTTACCAAAAACAATGTTAAAGCAACCTCAACAAATGCTAAAACTTATCTATCAACTTTTTAGCCTCTTACCATGACTTACTAAGGCCTAAAACTAGCAAAATCTAACCTTTTTTAACTAGTATTTTCCTTATTTTATCACATATTTTTCACCTTGGCTTGTTTGACCTTGTTTCATGATGGTTTGAGTTATTTTAACATTGTTAAGAATTGTTGATCTTTATCACCATTAATTAATCTCATTTGAATTTACATAATTCTAGTTTCATCTTGTATACCTTTATTTCTCTATTTTGGCCTTTTTTAACCCTTGTTGAGCCTTTGATTGGTGTTAGATGATGGGGTTTGACCATTCTTGACTAGCATTTCACACCATGGAACGATGGCCTACCAAGTCCTTAAACTAGCAACATGGCTAGCTAAGGCCTAAAACTAGAAAAAGTATAATAATATTTGACCATGTTTGACCTTTTTTTTCATACTTCCATTTTTCTTAAACTTTTTTTGACCTTGTTTGACCTTTATTCGACCTTATGTGGCTTTTGTTCCATCTTATTTATCTTCACCTACCTCTTATAACCTTGTTTGACCTTGTTTGTATTTTGTTTAACATTGAAATAACATGTGTTGACATAGTTACTAAGATATTTTGTAAGATTTTGGCATTATTTACTTATTTTTACCTAGGTGTCACTTAATGTGCTTATGGTTGACATGTAGGGCTAGACTATGAGTACATGGGAGCAAATTAGTTTGCCTTTAAATGTAAGTGAGCCTCATGGTGATGTTGAATGCTACATTAATCTTAATTACCTAGATCATGAGCCTGAGAGTCTTCTCAACCACATAGCCTTGATATAGAAACCTCTAGAGTGGCCTAAAAACTTAGTCAAAACCCTTGACCTAGAAGCTAGTGACATAATTGAAGATTCTCTAGTTGAGGTTCCTATCACGACACATAGTAGTGAGAATAAAACATTGAAACTAAGTTTCTCACTAGAACATCAATATGCTCAAGACATCACAAAGGTTCTACAATACAACATTAAGACCTTGTCCTGGTCATATGAAGATATGCTACTAGATCCATGCCTAGTGCAATACAACATCATACATGATCCTAGCATTAGACTAGTCAAACAAAAAGTTCATAAGATTAGACCTAATTTGGCCTTAGCAATTCATGATGAAATCACAAAACTATACCAAGCTAGTTTCATTAGAGCTATTGATTACATAGAATGGGTATCCAACATAGTGGTAGTCCCTAAGAAAAATGGGAGTTTACACATTTACATCGCTTTCTAAGACCTAAATAAGGTAATTATGAAAGACAATTTTCCTCTACCTAGTATTGATTAACTTATTGATACTATATCCAAGCATGCCTTATTATCTTTTATGGATAGGTTTTCAAGATACAACCAGATTAGGACTAACCCAAAGCATCAACTTAGTATAGTCTTTATGACCCCTTGGGATACCTTTTTTTATACTATGACGTCCTTTGGCCTAAAGAATGTAGAAGCAACCTACCAAAGAGCTATGATGTATATCTTTAGTGATTATATGCTAGGTTTGCTCAATGATTACATAGATGATATCGCTATTAATTCTAAAGTGGCCAACGACCATAAACATGACCTTGATCTTGTACTTAAATGATGTCTAAAATATGGCTTAATCCTAAGAAGTGTGTCTTTAATGTCAAAATTAATAATATTCTTTCCTTTGTAGTATCTAAAGCAAGGATACGCATCAATACTAACAAGGTGAAGGACATATCCAACTTGGTAGCACTAACTAACATTAAGGATCTTTGAGGATTGCAAGGCATCGTACAATTTTCTATAGGTTTATTACTAGGCTTATAGATAAGTTACAACCCATGCAACATGTCCTTAATAAATGAGTTCACTATGAGTGGACAATTCAATACCAGGAAGCCTTTAAAAATATTTGGCTATTTCACATAGTCACTCATGTTTCTTTCGAGGAGCTTCACTCATTTATTTAAGTTGCGTACAACCACTTCTGAATAGTTGATCAAGCAACTTGGATGGTTTTAGTGGAAAATTAGTGTGCTTAGACCTATCCTTCCTTTCAAAGTTAGGTTTGGTTGTTGTTGATGTATCAATCCTAGAAGTTGATAGTTGGTTACTACGGTCATTGATGGGGGCCTTGGGTGGGTTGACCCTCAACCCTTGGCTCATGTTCTTGTTTTCCTTGGTCATGGTTGATATGTTAGTATTACTTTATTTTCTATTTTCTTTGTCTCTTCAAGCATGTTGGTTTTTATATGATATATAGGCTGGATCATGGCTAGCCTCTACAACATCCTTTATGTTTTTAGTTTGTGAGAATGCTTTCCTAAGAGATCGTGGATCAAGGAGGTAAAGTTTTGACTTGATGAAGTCATTAACAACTCCCCTAAATATGGCTAACAAGTGGGCTTTGGTAATGGGCTCTAGTATTTCATTCAGAAATCCATTCCACTACTGAATGAATTTCTATATAGGTTCGAAGGGCCTTTTCTTGACCTTCATGAGTTGGTCAAGTATTGTGTCAAGCTTCAAGTTATACTTGAATTAGTTGACAAACTAGACTACTAAGTCTTCCAGAGAGGATATAGATCCTTTGGGTAAGATGTGATACTAATTGAGTGCTTTCCTAGTTAAAGACATAGGGAAAATCCTCATGATAGTATGAGGCCATGGCTACAAGAGCAAACATTCAAATCAAAAGGTGATAAGGTGAGTGTTAGGATCACCTTCTCTATTACATTTGCTAAATTATGGAACAAGGACACTAGGAGGAAGTGTCAAAGGTAAAACTACATGACTTATGAAGTTGTCCTAGTAGAATTCCATAATCTTAACAATTTTTATGGTAGAGGCTTTAAGCTTCTTCAATTCCTCTATTAGGTCTTGGATCATTCGGAAGGCTTGATCCAAGCCTTGTGGTGGCCCCATAGTTTGCAAGGTCTATACATAAGGTTGTGGTCTTTGTTGTGAGGCTTGTGGCCTTACTATGGGTTACATGATAAAAGGAAAAGGTTGCACTATGGTTGTGGCTTATGAGCGAAACAAAGAAAAAGATGTTTGTGTCGATACTTGAGGCACAAATAGGACAAATGTAGTGTGCGATCCTTGTGTTGTGGGGGGTCTCATGGTGGACCCCATGTGAGTAGTTATTGGATTTATGGTGGTAAAACCCACCATTGATGATTTTGTATTTTGTGGTTGTGTTGCGAATGGCATTGATATGTTATAATTTGTTGTTTGTGGCATTGATTGAGTGTGATGTGTTGCTACAACTAGCATAGCATTTGTTGTAGTAGGGTGTGGAGGAGTGGAAGATGGTGGCACCATGCCCATGGAGAAAACAAAAGCATTAGGGGAAGGTTTCATGACATTAGGGAATGTTTGTTAAAATAGCCCATCAAGGATGTTTTCAAGCTTATATTCTAGCCTAAAGTCTTCTTCTTCTTCTTCTTGTTCCCTAAAGGTAGGCTTGTCATCTTCCTCCTCTATGATAATCAATTGGGCTAGGATGCTAGAATAAACAATGTTAAGGGAATTCTTCATATGAGGAAGGTATGTACTCTTTCCCACCCCTATGTATGAGCTCAAACTCCCTTTTGTCCTTGACTTCAATTTGTAGAATTAACATGCTTGCCCATATTTTGGCATAAATGAAGTTATAATGATCTTCATTAATGGAAAAAAATTAGGACTCTCCCCTCTGACTCTCAAAGATTGCCTACACTTAATGACTATAGGATCTTTGAGATCATACATCCTCATGACTTATTGATTATGATCTTTGCTAGTGAAGGTGAAGGGTAATTTGGTAGATTTTTGAAATGGCATGGTTATAGTGCTTGCTTAATAATAGGCTATAAATGTTAAGATAGGAGTAAATTCTAGTGAATGGAATTCAAAAAATCTTAGAGGAAATGAAAATGACAAAAAAATGATATACTTACTATAATTAGTAAGCAGGAGATAAGGGAGGCCTACCCATTTACCAGAAATAGAATATTAGCAATGTTAGCTTTAAACATCCCCCAAGTTGGCTTTCCAAGTGCCTCTATGCTAGGTATGGTAGGGGGGAAAGAAGTGGCATGAGATAATGGAAATATCACACCTTCCCACTCCAACACTAGAGAGAGGGGGGGAAATTTTGAAGACCAAAATGAAAACTTAGCAATTTCTAAATATGGTTTTGGCAAGTTTCCAATACTCACAAAAAGAGAGGGAAAAGTGATCTTGGTTGGTATGGAAACCAATGTTGATTTTATGAAAAAAATTATGTCAACAAAAATTAAATGTTTACCAAGGCTTCCACACTGTCTTTGCTCTAGGAATTCATAATAGATGTGAAATTCTAGCACCCAAACCACATGCAACTTCCATGCTGAGGTTTCTACCATAGGAGGGGATGGCAACATTGGATTCCTTGAGAGTTTTCACTAGAAAATGTCTTTCAACTCAAAACAAAAGTAGATTTGGTTATAAAATTGGTTTCAACCTTCACCAACACTAGCCTCCTAATTGCTTTCATGTTGGTTATGGCAAAGGGGGAAAAGAATTGGGGTGAGATGATGGGAATCTCACACCTCCTACCTCAACATTGATGTGGGGAAAGGTTGAAAAACAAAGTGGAAAGTTAGTATTTTTCCACCAAACTTGGTTCCAAATAGCTACTAATTCTCTCAACTTGGAAAATTTGGGATGGGAAGGAAGTTAACTCACGAATGAGTTGAACCACTCACTTTTAGAAGCTAGAAATAAACGTTTGGCAAAAAAAACAATGGGAAAAAAAGATACCAACAGTGGCTTTGGACTTGAAATTTTATAGCAACTGCTGTGAAAAACCAAAACCCAACCACTTGCAACTTCCCTGCTATAGTTTTGGTCACAGGGATGAAAGACCAACATTGATTTTTCAATGGTTTTGGCTGTCAAAGATGAAGGAAAAATTGTAAATGGCTATGAAAATGATAGATTTGACAACAAAATTTAGGTGAAGGCCCTTCTTCTAGTGCCAAGAAAAACTGTTGTGACCAAAAACCTTGATTTTTCGAATAGGAAGGAAACCAAGGATCCCTAGTGCAAGTAGTTTTTCAACCCCAAATCCCTAGGGCCTTCACAAAAAAAATGGAATTTGGGGCACCCTAGTTGGTTTGATAGATCAACCAAGGACTTGGGAGATGCAAAACGTGGAAATATAAATAGATCTAGATAATGCATAGATAATAAATTTAATTCTATTAAACACAAAACTCAAAACTTAAAACATTATTGAGAAAAGAATAAAGAATAAGTTAGAGAAATGTGTACAAAAAATGGTACCTATATGAGCAAAAAGAGGGTCCACTCGTGCAAGAGTTCAAAGCCCATTGACGTTGAGATAAGCTGCTCTATGATCCAAGTGCTAAGGGACTCTTAATGTTATCAAACTTTCCTTTGTTGTTGCAACCTTGGAACTCCTAATTGGATCACTACTGGGGGTGAGAAAGGTGGAATGTTTGGATGCCAAGTTGCTCCACACTAGGTTTGGAATCCCAAAAGTGCAATCTTAACACCAAAATTTACCAAATCTCAAGGCCTTAGTACTTCCATGCTGGGGTTCAAGAAACTGCAAGTATGGGAACTTACAAGAGCTCTTCATTGCCTAAAAGTTCCCTAGGCATGGAGTTGTATATATGCAAATTTTTACTTGTCCAAAATTTTGAAATGTGAGAAAAATTTCGTAGAACTTGTAAAAAAATGTGTGGAACCTATAAATGGTGTTGGAGTTTGGCTTTTATAGGGTCTTTGGCCCATGAATGGGGCTACAAAATCGTTGCAAATTCGATGTAATTTTGGTGCAAATTGGTTGCCAAATTCAGGTGAAATGGGTGCCCAAATTTGAGGGGTTACTAAACATAGTAAGTGCTTCCCCCCGTGGCCATTTTTTTTTACTAAAAATAGTAACTGGGGCACCCCTTTCACACTAGAGATGAATCTTCTACATTGAGCTCTCCACCACGCTTGTTGAAGTAGTTGGTCAACATTGAAGTGCATAACTTAATGAATTTTTCTTCTTGTGGCTTCTCTGCTATGAGTTTGAATTTTCACACTAGGGGGAAAACTTTCTAGGCTAGGGGGAAAGTTTCCAAGCTACGGAAAAATTTCCAAGCTGGGGAAAAGTTCTAGACTAGGGGAAAAGTTTCCAAGCTAGGGAAAAACTTTCCAAGTTGGGGGCAATGTTTCCAAGCTAGAGGGAAACTTTCTAGGCTAGGAGGAAAGTTTCCAAGTTAAGTGAAAACTTTCCAATTTGAGGAAAACGTTTCCAAGCTAGGGGAACACTTTTTAGTTTTAGGGAAAAGTATCCAAAATGTATCTTTAGTCTCCACATTAAAGAGGGGGAAAGTTCTCAAACCCCACACCCTTCCACACTGGGGGTAGGTGAGATCTATCCCTTGCATGTATTTTCAGCATAGAAAAATGTCTACCTCCCATAAAGCCCATCAAATTTCCTTTTTTGGCATTCCAAAAGGCATTTTTAACGCTCCCCCTTACCCTCTCCACCCCCCAGCCCCCATCCCAAAGCCAAAATATAGACACTAGTTGATTTTTTTCACTTGGGGAATGAGTCTTTGAATACTTATGAGGAATTATTCAATCCCAAAAGTATAAAGTATGTGAAATTTCCCATTGTGGATTACAACTATCACATTTACAATGAAATTTTTCTTACTAGGAAATGGATTCATATTTTCATTGATGGGTGAGCCCAAGAAAATATTATTCTTCTAGCTAGTTCCTAGATTGGTTTTGGTAACTAATCCTCATCCTATAATCTACAAAGTACATTAGTTTTCTAGAGTCTATCCTAATAGGTGAGGGAACAATGTACTTTGAGATTTAAAATTAGAGGTTTTCATGATGTTGTGAAGTGTGGTGTACTCCAATAGATTGTGTTGGTGTAATTCTTGGTAGACCTTGGAATTTTGATAATGATGCTTAGTTTGATGGATTAAGAAATATGTGGAATATATCTAGACCTGATGGAATCCATGAGTTAATTCCCATGACAGCTAAACAAGTGAGAAAACAAAGCTCACATAATGCTTTTTTTAATCCTTCTAGGAGAGAGGGAATATATTAAAGAACATGATGAAATAGGTTTTGATTTTGTTGTTATGACAATAGTTGATTCTAACATGATGATGTGTAGGTTGAACTTCCTATAGGTGTAATAGGCTTGAAAGAGAAATTTTCCAAGGTATTCAAAGGAATATTGGATGGACTGCCACTAATGAGGAATGTATAGCATCAAATTGATTTCATTCCTAGTGCTATCATTCCAAATGAGAGACCTTATTGGATGGTACCAAATCAACAAGCTACATTACAAAGGAAAGTATAGGAGTAACTTGCAAATAGTTTTGAGGGGAAATCCATTTCATCTTATATAGTTTCAATGGTGTTAGTGCTAAAGAATAAAAATGAAGAATGAAGAGCATTGATTCTAGAGTAGTGAATAGGATAACAATGAGATACAGGTTTCCTATTCCAAAGATGGATGATATCTTTGAAGTTCTTACCAATGATAAAATTTTTAGCAAAATTGATTTAAAGAGTGATTACCATCAAGTTCGAAGCAAACCTTGTGATGAGTGGAAGATATATTTCAAGATGCTAGATGGATTATTTGAGTGATTGGTGATGCCATTTGGGCTCATGAGTGCACTTGCTATATTCATGAGGTTGATGCATAATGTCTTAAATAACTTAATTGGTATGAATTGTATTATCTTTCTTAATGATAGTTCGGTGTATAGCTCTAATAAGGAAGAGCACTTGGATCATTTGAGGATGGCATGTCTTAAGTTGGAGGAGGCACAACTAGTGATCAATGTGAAGAAAAGTCATTTCTTCAAGAGGGAAATGACGTCTATAGGGCATGTGATTTCTAAAAAGAAAATTTAGTTGAAAATGACCAAGGTAAAGCCTATCCAAGATTGCCCAACTCCTAAGAATGTTGGGAAGATAAGACCATTCCTTAGTTTAGCAAGTTTCCATAAATGATTCATTAAAAATTTAAGTGAAAATATATGGCCTATTTTTTCTTTGTTGAAGAAAAATAAAAATTTTAGGTTGGATAATAAAACCCAAGGGAGCTTTGACTTGTTGAAAATAAAAATTACCAATGAATCAATGCTTGTAATTCTAGATTTTTAGAAGCTTTTTAGTTGGAGGTGGATGCAAGTAGACTTACTTGAAACACTACAAAATTTTTTATGTTATAGCTAATTTTCATCATGTAGCTTTCACCCTATAAAACCTAGGGCAAAAATTTATTGTAAATGTGAAGATTGTAATCCATGAGGGGCAATCTCATATATTCCATACTTTTGGGGCTAAAAAGTACCTCATAAGTGGTCAAAGCCTCATTCCCTAAGTAAAAAAAGTCACTTGGTGTCTAAATTTGGGCTTGGAGGATTAAATTTGCCTTTTTGAATGCCAAAAATGGCAATTTTATGGGTTTTATCAAGGGTATACATTTTTCTATGTCCGTAACACTTGTAGGGGGGAAGATCTCACCTACCCCCAATGTGGAGAGGTGGGGGCTTTCCCCTCAACATGGAAACTAAACAACCCCACCCCCCCCCCCCCCCCCCCCCCCCCCAACATGGAGATTGGATGCACAACTTGGAAACCTTCCCCCATTAGCATGGAAGCTTCTTCCTTAGCATGGAAGTTTCCCCTAGCATGGAGGTTCCACCCCTAGCATGCAAGCCAAAAAAGCCAAATTTTAATACTCCATGCATTCCAACGTTGACCAACCACTTTAGCAAGGATGATAGAAGGCTTAATGTGGAAGATTTATCTCTAGCATAGAAAGTGTACCTCCCAAATTTGGGCACCTATCTCACCTGTACAAGGTAGAAATTTGCAGCAAAATTATAGCCAATTTGCAGCCATTGTATAGCCAAATTATAGCCATTTTACAACATCATTCGTTTCCTAACACCTATAAAAACCAACCTCAAACACCATTTACAAGTGAAGCACTTTGGCAATTCCATAACCCTAACATTGATTCAACAATTTTATTAAGGTTTCATAATTTTTCATGTCTCAACAATTTTTTTTCTCACAATTCCACACTTGGGAATCTTCAAGCACTCAAGAGCTCTTTCATTCTCCCATGTTTTCATACTCTTAAACCCTAGCTTGGGAGCATTATAACCTTGAGACTTATGAAATTTTGGTGTTAACACTACATTTCTAGGACTTCCAAACCCCAACATGGAGCAATTTGGTATCCAAATTTCTCACTTTTCTCACCCCCCTAGCAGTGACCAAGTTGTAGATCTACAATTTGTAGCAAAGAAGGTTTGAAAGCATCAAGAGTGGCTTAGTACCCAAATAGTCACATCAGCTTCAACGAGCTTTGAACTCCTACCCTAGTGAACCTTCCTTTGCTTTCTCATAGGCATTTCTTGTACACATTTCTAAAACTCATTCTTTATCATTTTAATAAAGTTTTAAAGCTTCATTTTTGTGTGCAATCTACATTTTCTTTCCATTTTTATAGGTCTGTAATTTTTGCATCATATTTTCTTAACTCTTCATTTTGCATTTAGTAAGTCCCTGGATGATCTGTTGGACCATCTAGGGCACCTTGAATCTCATTTTTCTAGAGGCCTTAGGGATTCATGTGTTGAGGCTAATGCGTCAAATCCATCAGTTTTCTAGCGGCTAATTTTTCCATTCACAACATTATCATTGATGAGGTACTTTCACATGAAGGTAGACCTATTCCATTCTTTTCCAAAAGGTTGAATCAGTCAAGGTAAAAATATAGGATATATGAGGAGTTGTATGTTATTCTTCAAGCAATAAAGTATTGGAGGAATTATTTGTTACCCAAGAAGTTTACTTTGATGATAGACCATAAAGCACTTTAATTTCTAAACTCACAAAAAAAAGTTGAGTGCCAAGCACATGAAGTGGATTTCATAGTTATAGAATTTCAATTTTGTGTTGAAGCACAAAAGTGGAAAAGCCAATGTGATGATTGATGCATTATCCAAGGTCCATATTCTAAATTTTAGCATACCACATGTAAAATATATGGATGATTTTGCTTCTTTGTATGAACATGGTGTTGATTTTGGGAAACTTTAGAGAGATTCTCTCATAACTTAAGAATGAGATACAACCAATAGAGAGATTCTCTCATAACCCAAGAATGAGATCTTAATATACAAGCAAGACTAGAATACATAGGTCTACATAATTGACCTTAAAGCTACAACCTCTGTGCACTTACTCAATGTGCTCTTTCATACCTTGTTTAAGTGAATCTCACAACTCTCTTTCTCTCCTCACCTTAACAATTATGAATTACATTAATATTTATGAATAACAAGAAGATAAGAATCCTAGAAACATTCCCTCAACTCAACGTTAGGTTCTTCAAATGTTTCCATGGGCTTTTCACCTTTTTCCTAGTTATTTTAATCCTTTTCCAACTTACTTTGGCTATTTTCTAAATTGTAATGGATGATATTTCAAGTTTCTCCAGTCATACAAGTCATCTTTGATCTTGGCAAGATGTCTCTTGATAAAAACTAGCTTTCAAGAACACATCTACAATTTTTGAGAGACATATCCTCCCAAGCTAAGACATCTCCTCCTATCCCAAGAAATATTTCCCAAGATATCTCCTACTAGATCAAGACATCTTGCCCAATACATCTCTTCCTAGTCCAATATGTCTTGCTAACATGTCTTCTCTATGCACAATATGTCTTACTTAAGACATCAACACTCCACACAAGGTGTCTTCTATAAAACCAATACATCTTCTTAACCTCTAAGACGTCTTCTATGAAGACTCAACTCCTATTCTAGATGTTCCCTTCACCTTCAAGATGTCTTCAAAGAGCATAAAACTTGTGAAATGCACATGTAGTAAAGAACAAAGGAAATCAGAAGAGATGTCCCTACACTAGCTCTTCCAACCTTCAAAAAGTGAACTTAGGTGAACAAGGGAATAGGGGATTAAATGATCCCTCACTCATGAAGTTTGGTCTCATGGAATCATACAACAACATCCATGGATTAATCCTTTTAATGAATCAAATATTCATGCCTCTTAACTCCCCAAGTGCCAGAATCTTTCCTTTACTTAAGTACAATTTTCTTCCTCTTCATTGAAGGCTTGAACTAATTAATAGTCCCCTTCAACTCATCAAAGCTATCTTGTATGGTCTCCTCATCAGCAAGTCCATGATAGTATACAATATTTGAAACTTTAAACACAAAATACATACAAATATTAATTCGTAAATCAATCTGAAAGGCATTATCATTGATCTTAGCCTTGATTTTGAAAGGCCTCATCTTCTTAGATTTCAATTTGGAAAAGTTAACACCTCTTAACTACATATTCTTTAAGTGCACCCAAACCAAATCACCAATAGCAAAATTAGGCTTCCATTTACTCTCATTTCTCTTCAAAAATCTCTCTTTAGTCTTCTTCTAAATATTTGATTTTACTTATGTATGGAGATCCCTCATCTCTTTCACAAAATCAACACTAAGTTGAGCTTCACCATCAAATCTCTTTAAAGTATCCACCATCTTTGGACAAAACCCATAGTTCACCTTAAATGGGCTTTTTCCAATAGTAATATGAAAAGTATTATTGTATGAAAACTTAGCATGACATAACAAGTTTTCCCACTTTTTTTCTATCCATCACACAAACATCTAATTATGTTTAGCAAGGATTTATTCACCACCTCCATTTGGCCATCAAATTATGAATGATATGCACTATAATAATTTAACTTTGTCACTAAAAGTTTTCAAAGTAATCTCTAAAAATGACTTATGAATTTGGAGTTTTTGTGACTAACAATATTCAAAGTAATTTCATGTAGCTTCACAACATGCTGGAAATATAAATTTGCTACATGAGAAGCATCACTCACCTTCTTACATGGAATAAAGTATGTCATCTTGGAAAATTTGTTGAAAAAAATAAAAATTGCATCATTCCTACTTTTTTTTTTTGAAATACCACTCATAAAATCCATAAACACACTTTTCCATGGATCCCTGGGAATTGGAAAAGGCATATAATCCTCATACACTTCTTTATCTCCCTTTAACTTCTAACAAGTCAAATACTCCATAAATTTGGAAACTAGCTATTAGGATGATATCCTCTATTCACATTCCCCAAAAATTCATAAGAATTTAATTTTAAAACATCCTCAATTTTTGGAGCATTAGGATTACCTTATTGAAGATCTTGGCTTAATGTCTCCTCCACCTCCATGGTTTGTACATCCTTGCCCTTAGCTGTCTTGTGAAGTAGACATTCCCATTTCTTGTGTCCTCATTCTCCATACTTGAAGCATTAAATTTTTGATGAGCCACTACCTTGACCTTTGCCTCCCCTACCATGGTTCTTCTTGGTCTTTTCCTTCTCATTACCCCTTTCAATCTTCTTACCATGGTTTCCATCCTTGTCTTTAGATTTGGACTTTGATTCTTTTCTAGATTTGAATTTTTTCTTCTTTCCTTGAAGTTTGTTTGCTCCTATTTCCAAAGCCACTTAATTTCTTTCTATCCTTGAGTTTCAAATCATAGCCTCATCAAGAATTTACAACTCATAAAAAAACTAACTCCTGCTTGTATTCCATTTTGAGACCTCCTAAAAAGATTGAAGCCTATTCATATTCCTTTGGACCCTTGGAAATTAGCAAAAGCATATAATTTTCATTTACTCCTTTATCTTCCTTGAACTAATGATAAGTGAAACAATCCTTCACAAATTTGCAAACTTCAATTTCCATACTAGTCGAAAAATAGTACCTACCCATAATTTCCAATGTCTTATACCTATCCATGTGACCTACCATGTCACTACAATGCTTTTAAAAAAAAATTGCTTTTTCTAAAATCATAATTATAAATACAACCTTTCCATTTTTAAATAATAGTTTATCTTGAATATGATAGTCCCTCTTCTTGTCTATCCTACTCATCAATGACTCTTTGAGACTTCTCCAAACCTACCCAAAATTAACATCATGCTCATACAAAAAAGAAAAATCACCCATACCTTCCAAATGAGGTATGCTAAAATTCACTACATGCATGCTAGATGATTCTTTAACACAAAATAAAACTCCTATAACTATGCAAAAAACTTCATGTGCCTTACACTCAAGTTTTTTTATGAGTTTAGAAAGAAGTTCTTTGTGGTCCATCATCAAAGTGAACTTCTTGGAGAACAAATAATGCCTCCAATGCTTGATTTCTTGAAGAATAACATACAAATCCTTCTCATATACACTATATTTTTGCCTTGACTCACTTAAATTTTTGGAAAAAAAAAATCAATAGGTCTACCTTCTTTTTAAAAGTACCCCAACAATGGCAAATCCACTTGCATCCACCTCCACATGAAAAAGCTTCTGAAAATCTAGAATGACAAGCACCAGTTCATCGGTAATTGTTGCTTTCAATAAGTCAAAGCTTCCTTGGGTTTCATTATTCCACCTAAAATCTTTATTTTTCTTCAACAAATCAAACATAGGTCACAAAATTTTATTAAAATATTTTATGAACTATCTATAAAAACTTACTAAACCAAGGAATGATCTTATCTTCCCAACATTCTTAGGAGTTGGCCAATCTCAAATAGCCTTCACCTTGGTCACTTTCATATAAATTTTATTTTATAAATCACATGCATTAAATATGTGCTTTTCCTATTGAATAAATGAATTTTCTTTACATTGATTACTAGGTGTGCCTCCTCTAAGTTAAGACACATCAATTGATCCAAATGCTCTTCCTCATTAGAGCTATATCCAAAAGTATCATTAAAAAGATAATACAATACTTACTAAATTCTTTAACACATAATGAATCAACCTCAAAAATTTAGTAGGTGCATTCATGAGAAAAAATGGCATCATCAACCACTCAAATAATCCACCCAATATCTTAAAAGATGTCTTCTACTCATCACTAGCCTTGATTCTAATTTGATGGTAATCATTCTTCAAATCAATTTTTCTAAAAGTCCAACACTGATAAGGACATCAAAAATATCATCCATCCTTGTAATAGGAAATGTCTACCTCACTATTATCCTATTCACTACATAGGAATCAATGCACATCCTTCATTCTTTGTTTTCATTCTTTAGCACTAACACCACTAGAACTTCACAAGGTGAAATGGATTCCCTCATGAAACCATTTATAATTAACTCATCTACTTAACTTTCTAATTTAGCCCACTAATTTAGTACCATCTAATAAGCTCTCTCATTTAGAATGATAGCACTAGGAATGAAATCAATCTAATGTTGTGCATTCCTCATTGATGGCAATTCATCCTAGTCCCCTTTAAACACCTTGGGAAATTTCTTCCTAAGCCTAGTATACCTATAAGAAATTCAACCTGCACATCATCATTGTTAGTAGCAACTGTCATCATAACAACAAAATCAAAACCTATTTCATCATGTTCCTTAATATATTCCCTCTCTCCTATAAGTCTAAAGGAAGCATTAATTAAGCTTTTCAGCCTTACTTTTTCAGCTATCATGGGAATCAACTCATGGATTCCATCAAGTATAGCTACACTCCATACACTTCTTACTTCATTAAATTGAGCATCATTGTCAAAATTCCAAGGTCTATCAAGAAATACATTATCATAATCTATTGAAAGTACATCACACTTTACAACATCATGAAAACCTCCAATTTGAAATTTCAAAGTACATTGTTCCCTTACCTCTTGGGTAATTCTCTAGACCAATTATAGGGTCTAGGATCATGATTAGTTAACAAACCCAATCTAGCATCTACCCTAGAAGAAATAACATTTTCTTGGATTTTTCCATCAATCAAAACATGAATCCATTCCCCACTAAACAAACATCTAGCTCTAATTTAAAACAAAAACTTTTTACTAGGGTGATCTCCTCTATTCACATTCCCCATGGATGCACAAGAATTTAATTAAAAACCATCCTCAATTTTTAAAGCATTAGGACAACCTTTCTAATTATCTTAACTTGATGTCTTCAATATTACTGTGCATGGTTGTCCATAATGTTTAAAGCATGGTTATTTGGTACCTCTTCTAACTAAAAATGTTTCTCAAGTACCTTCAATCAATTTGCAAAAGCATTGGTACCATCTACACCATTGAAAGTCTTGAACTCAATATATGAAATTCTTGTAGCATTTCTCATTACTCTAGCAAGCCCTGCCTCATCATCCTCATCAAGCTTGCCTAGAAAAGAAGTATTGGCTACCATTGAAGTTCTTGAAATTCTCATCTAAGGTATAGGATTCCATTCCATTGGAATCCTTGACTAATGGATTTCTACACTCCCATAGCTGGATTGTTCTTCCTCTACATCCACTCCATCTCCTCCTAGTTGTGAAACTTCTTTACATGAATATGCTTGTTCATCACCTCTACGTGTCTAGATATGGTTAGGGTTAGTATTTCTATCTACCCTTATGTTTATTTCATCTAACCAAGAAACCATCATTTGGAAGGTAGACTTCATGCTCTCCATGTCTCTATTCAAAGCTTACACCTATTTCTTCTTGGGTGCCATCTAAACTAGACAAAATCCTTAATTAATTTTATGCAATAATAAAGCTAAGCTCATATACAAATAATGTTGGAGTAGGTTCACTCCATTAATTAATCACCTTCAAATACTAAATCCAGATATTATACAAAGATAAAATGTTTTACTAGAAAATAAGAAAACTAGCTATCTTTAATTAATTGGTTATTAGATTACAATAGTATTCTCAAAACCAATAACATGAAAAAAATTTTACACTTAAATGATATTATAGAGCATCTGGCTCTACAACCACACAATGGTTGTTCTCAATGGAATACAAAAGCAATAGAGAGATTCTCTCAAAACTTGAGAAAGAGATCTTAACATACAAGTAAGACTAGAACACATAGGTCTACACAATTGATCTTGGAGTTACAACCTCTATGTATTCACTCAATGTGCTCTTTCACACATTGCCCAAGATCATCTCATAACTTTATTTCTCTTCTCACCTCAATAATTATGAATTACATTAATATGTATGAATAACAAAAAGATAAAAAGTCTAGAAACCTTTCCTCAACTTAGCCTAAGGTTCTTCATATGTTTCCATGGTCTTCTCACCCTCTTCCTAGTTTTTTCCATCATTTTTTAACTTACCCAAGTAGTTTCTTGAATTTAGATAGGTGATTTTAGAAATTTCCCTAGCTATAAAATTCATTTGTAGCCCTGCCAAGTTGTCTCTTAACAAAATCAACTTTCAATGAAGACATATACTATTTTTGGAATATGTCTCCTCCCTAGCCAAGAAATCTCCTCATGGCCCAAGACATCTTACCTAAGATGTCTTCTCATGGCCTAATATTTCTTGCCCAAGGTGTCTCCTCTATCTATAAGATGTCTTACTAGAGATTTCAACACCATGCACAAGACATCTCCTCTTAAACCAAGATATCTTCTTGATCACCAAGATTTCTTCTATAAATACTCTACTCCCTAGCCAAGACTGCTCCTCTTGTCCCAAGACATCTTGCCTAAGGTGTCATCTCCTAGTCCAAGATGTCTTGCCTAAGATGTCTCCTCTATGCACAAGACGTCTTACCCAAGATGTTATCACTCTGCACAAGATGTCTCCTCTTAAACCAAGATGTATCCTTAGCCTTTTAGATACCTTTAGTGAAGACTCCATTCCTATTCAATATGTCTTCTTGAACTTCAAGACATCTTCATAAAGCCTAGAACCTACAAACACACACATAGAAAAGAACAAAGAGAATCAAAAGAGATGTCTCTATGCCATCAACCCCAACCATTCCTCCATGACTACCTATTCTACTAAATCCAATTGAAAATGTTAATATTTATTTTCTTCTCTAGGAATCACAACCAATACCTTAGTGCAACTAGGTCACAAGTGATGATCACTTGTTTTTTATCTACATGAATTATAAAAATCACCTTCTCTAACAAATAGCTCTTTAATAGGCCAACACATTCTACCATACTAGGGTAGGAATGTTGTAAGCATAAAGCTTACAAAATTTCCATCCTATCAAACTTATTGAAGTACTTTACTCCCTCTTCTTTAAATAGCCACTTTTGAGTGTTTTGTGTCTTGATAGTGGACCTCACTTCAAACTCCTTTACTACTCCTATGACATCAATGAACTTGACATCATCAATACTTATTTAAATTTCAAATAAGCATAAATCACCATTAGCTAATCTCATCTTTTGTATAACCCCAAAAAATAACAAAATACATAAAAATTAACTTTCTTTCTTTCTTTATTGTTTGAACTTAGGATAATCCTTGACCTCTTTAACCACTCCATATTCTCTTCATGTACTTCATTTCATAATGGATGAAGTCATTCTTGATTATTATACTCATTTCAAAACTTCTGTAGTCTCAACCTCTTACACTATACATCAAAATGGGACATCACCTGAGGTCTCAAATTTGATTTTGGGAGAGATCTTGCAACAAGTTTTGCAAAAACACTCAATAATTGAAACTCTACATGTTCGAATTAACAAACCTACACAGTAACCTCTAAGTTAGTTTTGATAAGCATAAGACTAACTTAACTTTGCTTGACTCTTAAAACTTCTAACTCACCTCTCAATATAAATTTGAGATCTTGGTGAGTTAGATATTGCTCTAGAACTCTAATTTTCTAGAAGTAATATATTATCAACACTGAATCATTAATACTCTCACCTCTCTCATAGCTTGTCCAAACATTTCCTATAAACTAAAATATCCTTGGTAAACTTCTTGATATCTTATCGTAATTCAAAGATTATCTTTGTGAGCATAACAGAGAATCCTTGTAGGATTTTCTCTAAAGATTGAAAACCACCTCCTCGTTCAAACCCATCTAGATCACCACATGCAAGTGGGTTATGTAAAAATTCAAAAATTTTGCAATTCCCTCCATGTGCACAACTTTGGTGCCATAAGGATTAACAATGGATTGCTGATAATCTGATCTAGATTCCTCCACTTATTCTCCAAGATGCTTCTTTTATCAACCAAGGTGAAATACATAAGCTCAATGACAAGGATTCTAGGTGCTATAGCATCCATAAAAACAAATATCAAATAGTTTTAGCATTGAAGATACAATTTCACATTAAAGCTTCAACTTTAATTAATGTAATGTTAAAATAGGATTAAGGTGTGTTGGTTTCACATTAAAATTCTTCCTTAGCTTTTCAATGTAATGCATTTACTTGGCAATTAAAATTTAATGCTTTATGTGAAAACATAACTTAGCATAAGATGTCATTCTATATACATCAATAATTAGATATTTTGAAAAAATGTTGAAACTTAATTCATGACCTTTAACATTCTATGTTAAAATAAACCTTGACATGTGACATTATTTTATTCTCTTTTTTACACTTAAGTATTTGGCAAAAATACCTTTATGTTAAACATTCACATTGTGTTCTTCATGGAGAAAATCCCCTAAATTCATATTTTCCTAAAATTGTCAACAATAATTATGAATTTTCTCATGAAAACATTGATTCGACTATATGTCTACTAGTACCATCTAATGCATTTGCTTGATTTATTTAAAAATAATGTAAAATTACAAGATTTCATTCGCTAGCATTGTTATTCAATGCATTGTAGTAGCAACATGAAAAACTATGATTTCTCCTAATATAGAGAGAAAATATACTGAAAATTCTTGATGATCAATGTGTTCTCTACATGTCACTCATAAATAACTAAAAAATCAACACATGTATGAGATTTCTAATGGAAAATCTAGAAATTCTTTAAAATCCTCAAAAACCAAGGTTACAAGATAGGGTTTTCAATCCCATGATAAAATCAAAACTTAAAAGCTTTCATCTAAGCTTTAAAGCTACTCTAAGCTCTTAAAAGATGTTGACTTCAAGTCTAGCATCACATATAGCTCATTTCTTGATACTTTACTAAACAAAATCAATAGAAATATGTACATTGTAATGACCAAAAACATCGATGGATAGAACACTAAGGAGTCCATGGGTGCACAACCTAACCCCAAGTCTATGTGAGGGCTTGCTGGAGATAGAGACAGGATTCCATAAATGATCTTATCAATCAAATAGGGACTTACCAAATGTAAATGAGGGTGTAGTGTAGTCAACTACAATGCTAAGGAAAAATGATGCTAAGTGTTCACATGGTGTTGATAGTGTCAATGGTGTCAATGGGTGTGAGTGTAGTCAAAAGGTTTAAGTGAAAAAAAAAGGTGTCCATGTGTAGAGACTATGGCCCAAGCATGGCTATTTGTGAAAATAGTAGAAAATGCAAGTAAAATGTTGAAAATGCAAGTAAAGATGTTGAAAATGCATAGAAAGAAAGCGAGAGAGAACGGAACACCACCCCAAGTGGGGTTGAGTGTAGTTAACTCTAGAAGGGGTGAGAACATATGTGGTGTATAATAGGCATAGTGGATAGTGTAGTCATAGTCTCAAGGGTGTCTATCCATGAAGACTAATGTTCCACCATAGTGTCTATGCCAACTGGGTTGGTAGCCACAGTGTGCAGTGGGCTATAGTATCCTATAGTGGGCTATGGTGGTACACAACTTTGCCTCTCTCTGGTTTACTAGTGTGCTTTTGAATTTGCTAACTTGCTTGATTCTCAAATTTTCCA
Organism: Gnetum montanum; assembly: GCA_015680685.1. Lineage (NCBI taxonomy): Eukaryota > Viridiplantae > Streptophyta > Gnetopsida > Gnetales > Gnetaceae > Gnetum > Gnetum montanum. The sequence continues at coordinate 594,028 of MNCI01008302.1, read as the reverse complement.
ATAAAAAAAATGTTGAGGGTGCGCGTATTTATAGGCCTAGGTTTAGCATGAAATGTGGAGAGACTACCATGTGGTAGTGGGACATTTGAGACTAAACTTTAATCCAACTATGCCCTCCACTAAGGCTAGTGGTGTTATGCTCTATTTTTCTCTACTAGGCTTTGCAAGACTATGAGACTATGACTACGCTATCGACTACATGTACATGTGCTGAGAGGACCACAATGTACCTAAAAAAATGCAACTTTTGAGACTACGCTCCAGGACTACTTTCTTCACTATGTTGTATGGGGTCGAGCATAGTTATAATTTCGGGACAAGAAGGGGATACAACAAAAATACATTCTACTAAATATGCTTGTCAAAGGTGAGTTGGAGCTGAGGTGAATGTTAGTTCTATGTTGTGGGGGCCTTTGGTGTTGTTCTGGCTAACTATGCTTAACTACACTCTCAACAGGGGGAGAGCATAGTCCAACACTTAGAAAAAACTTTGAAAAATGTGACTATGTGTTGACTACACTCTTCATGGGAGGTTGACTATGCTCCCAATTGGGGTTGATCATAGTTTTAGCACTTGTCAAAACTTGCAAAAATTGACTTCCAATTGACTATTCTTGACTATGCTCTAGGCTAGTGGAAAGTGTAGTCTCAACACTTGACATTTTTGTGTATGATCATGGTTATTTGTGATAAACTGGGCCTTCATGTTGACTGCACTTGACTATGCTTTGGGACAATGGAGAGCATAGTCTCAGCACTTAGAAAAATCTATAGCAACTAGCTTGATAGCTAGAAAATTTGGCAAACTGGCCCTTGTGTTGACTACACTCTAGGACAATGGACAACATAGTCTCAACACTTAGAAAATTTTGCAGCTTCTTACTTCACAATGACACTTCAACAAAATTGTGAAAATTCAATTTTTTGGAGCCAACTACACTCTCCACTAGGCTAACTATGCTCTAAGGTAGTTAAGAGCATAGTCTTAGCACTTAGGAAAATCTACAAAAAGTGGCCTCATGCTAACACTTAGGCAAATTTGTAGTCGAGAAGCTGTAGCCCAAATTTGGTGGTGTTTCATTCATCAGGAATAGTAAAATTATAAAAATAATCAAAGATATATAACCATAGAAAAACATAGAAATAATCTTAAAAAGATATTAAAGAATGGAAAAAATGATAAGAAAATGTAGAAAATATTAAATAATAAAAAATATATTAAAGAATGAAGAAAATACCAAAAATTAAGAAAAGTATATAAAAAATTGTAAACTAAAAATTTATAAAACAAAAAGTTAAAATGCACTTATCATATCCTAATTCAAGATAAGGTACCTCTCCCATGAGTGAACTCACGAGAAAGTGTTCAAAAAAAGTACCATCAATCCTAGGATCATACACTATAGATTTCTTGTTTATCATCCTTAGTGATTTCTGTTTTCATTTATAGTCCTATGTGATATTGATGATAATTAAGTTTTGATCATTTGGAAATACATATCTTGTTGAACTAGATGATATTCTTATTTTAGATAGTTCAAATATGTTTTTTTAGTTATTCTCAATTTATATTTTAAGTCTACCTGTTTGTTGCTTGTTTTGGTGTATGATCATGGTTTAGGATATTCTTTTGTAAGTTCTCTACTTGGATTATTTTCTTGAGGCAGAAGTTGACAAGTGGATTGGATGTTTCCATGCATGGTTTAGATAGTAATATGCTCTCATTTATTAACCACTAGATATCTTTTGGTTTAATGGCTATTATTTATTTTTATATCCATGGTTATTTTTTAAATTTCTTGTGGGCCAATATAAGGATCATCTTAACATTTTAAAATTTTAATCCACAACTACACCTTTATCATCGTAAGTAATGCATGGAATTCTTTGCATTTGTATGAATCCTTACACATCTTTCTTAGAAATTTCCAAAGAGAAGTCTCTAATTTCTAGCTTAGCATCAATTATTCTAAGCCACAATCTCCCAATAATAATAGGAAGATCCTTATTGTCATTCTTTACAACAATCACAAGAAAATATACTAGATAAAATCACCCATTATTAGTCGTCATCACATGTTCTATCTATCCCAAATGAATGGTGATATATTGGTCTACTAGCTCTAGCCTTATGTTGTACTTCCTTAATGATAATAGGTTTCATGCCTTGTATGTTTCATGAGATATCAAATTGACTCCAAAACCTAAGTCTAATAGAGCTGTACATGGAAAATTTTTAACAATTTGCAAATAAATTAGATCACTTTTAGAATCTATTCTTTTCTTAGGAAGAGTTCTTGCTTTTATCTAATCTGATACTATATGAGTTAAATGATAGTTATAAGCATTTAATTTGGTTTTTTTTGAAGTGTGATGATTGCAAGAATATCTATCATAGGAGGAATAGGATTGGATAAAGTCCTTCCTCTAACAACCTTTTCTAGACTTGTTCGAAAGAAAGGGCATCTATTATATTTTCATCTAGCATTGTTGTTATTATCCTCTTTCTCTATACTAACTACCCTAGTGACACTTTTTTGTTATGTAGAGGATTGAGAGCTTAATGAGAAAGGCCTACTACTAGTTGAAACATGTAAGGTTTTGATCTCATGCATGGGATTATAGATCTACAATACTTAATTAGATAGTAGAAAGAGGAAGCTTGTGCAAAAGTGTTGCCTAGAGATATAGGACATTGAACATAGCATTTGTAAAGATCTAACTATCGATACTACTACTATTACCTTGGTGGTGGCATCCCCCCATGACTATGGTTGTTTCCATTACTATAAGTATTGCTCCTACAATTGAGGATAGGCCTCACTTGAATATTATAATTGTTGATAGGGTTACCTATAATTACCTTGTCAATAAGATAATCATCTAGGGATTTTCTTTTTTACAAATTTTGAATTAAGTACATATGCCTCAAAATCTTGTAAGTGGGTCATAATAAGAAAACATCCATTAGGATGTTTATATTGATATACTTTCTAACCATTATCATCTTCAAAACTTGAAGCCATAATTGCCTCTCCTATAGTAACCTTTTTTTTACTTTTAGAATTAAAGCATCTATAAGCTTACTTTTTTTTCTTATTCTTATTTCTATTGTATCTTATTTAGTTTTCTTTTGTACTATCTTTAGTGCTATTTCAACCTTTTCATCCACAAAATCCCACATTTTCTCTACCTTTATTGCAATATCATTTATTAATTTTTGAATAAGTAGAATCTTTCACTAAATCACATCTTCTATTGTTTCTTCTGCTTTTGTCCCACCAATCCTTACATCTATTTTCCTAATAGTAGGGTCTCTATTGTATTTTTCAACTGATTCTCTTTACATAAGTTCCTTCTTCCTTTGCTACATAATATAGTAGCCTTTGAATTTGATGAACTATCATCTCTAATAGTCTTCCTTGGTCAAATACTCCAAGGGCCTCTATTGTTTTGTTTCTGAACCCATGAATGATATGTCATAGTTGTATCCTTTGGAAAAATCCATGGCCTAGGCATCTATATAATAGTGAATAGTATCTACTCATTGCTACATGTTTTCATCCTTGGATTTTTTTTCTTAGGTTTGACACTTTGGAATAAGTTTGATATTTTTCATTAAAAAGATCTAGCATGGTACTTCATCTTCTAATTGATTCTAATTCTAAAGTTTTATACCATCTTTATACTTATTTTATGAGTATTCTAGGAAATAACTTTAATTTCTACCCATCATTCTCTATGTTTTTTAGGATGCATGCATCATGAAAAGCTTGGAGATAATGTTGTGGGTTTTCATTATTTCCTCTGTTAAATATTAGAACATTATTCATATCTAGTTGCTTGATGTGACTATCTCTTAGAAGCCTTATAGGTATGTAAATGGCTTCCCTAATGTTAATCATGCATTAGATGGCTAATAGGAGTTCTTCATAATCTTTGATAATCTTTGAGTTCATATACTCTATTATAGTGATGACTCCTATGATGCTAATAACTTTCTCTTCTCTCATGTCTAATTCCTATTTCTCTATCTTCTTCATTATAATCCTCTTTATTAGGATGTTTTCTCTTATGTGTATGTCTTCCATGATTCATTTTCCCTCTCTATCATGATTCCATGATCTTTATTCTTCCTTGTCAGAGTTTATTGATGAGCGTGATGAAGAGAATGATGGAGTTGGAGAATGGTCCCAGCTAGTTCTTCTTTATTAACTTCTTTATTCAAGTCTTCTATATTTTTTGGAGGTTCTAGGCCTTGAATTCCTTCTAACTCTAGATTCTACCTCATCTTTTTCAAAAGTTTCTACAAAAGTTGGATATAATTTTGTCTTTATAGGATCTTTAGGGCATATAACAGGTGATTGAGAACTATAGCTCTAATTATGATGAGACTTGGATTAGTAAATATTTCTTTTCTATAAGGACAATTATTTTAGATGCCCTCTTTTCTATCTCTTATTCCTATTTTTTTGGCATGATAGCATTCCTTCTTTCTTCAACCTCTATTGACTAATAGTCACATTTTTGGTAACTTGATACCCTCCTTGTGCATGGCCAAGATTTGATCTTGGTAGAGTTGCTTGAAGCACATATGGCACTAATGGTTCAAGTGACAAGATAATTTTGTCTTATAAATCTCATCTAAACTATTCATCCTATTGAAAAATGAATGTGAAATTAGGATAACAAGGATTAGTATGAGCATATGATATTCTTACTTACATCATTTCATTTCAGTTTTCTTCATTATAGTTTTATAGTTTCTATCATTTCTTTCATTAAGATTAATAGTAGGTTGAGATTTTACTTTAGGAATGGAAGCTACTTTAAGTTGGTTAATGCTTAAATTTGTATATGTTTTGAAAAATTATTCTAAGTGTGACAATATAGTTGACAATACTTAATACAAAAAACTATGTTAAGAACAACTAACTAGCAAACATTGACACATGCTTGATAAAGGTGCTAATGATGAGCAATAGAGGAATTCAACACTCAACCATATAAGTCACAAGCATTCACATAGAATAAATTCCAATCTATCAATAGATAATATAAGTATACTAGTAAGTTGACAAGAAGTTCACAATGGTTGTCTTCTCACTCAAAGTTAGTAAGTGCAAAACATATGGTTTAACTATTAGTAAGGTATATGATTATATGATGTTATTGGCTCTTAATTGTGCTAACCGTAAACATAGTGAAAATGAATATAAATTCTATTACTAAGTATAATGAAAATATAAAACTACTCTAGCCTAGTGATGATAAGTATCTAGTCTTGGTTAGTGATACATGTCCTAGGCTAATGTAATTGTTACTGAGATTACCAAGTAACTTTTTCACTAAGTGAATCAAGCAAAGTTACTACTAGATTACAAAACAATTATACTTTATTCTTGAAACCAATCATACTCATTCTTCCTTACTAGTAAACATCGTAATATTAAATAACTTAAAAATGTAAATGATATATATCTAATTTGATGCTAATAGCTACCTGATTTTTCATCAATTTGATCAAATTTTGATAGGAGGCATGACCAAGCCTTGAATTCCAAAGTCTTACCAACTTATGCTTAACTAAGGTCTACACATATTCACTTGATTTCATGGCTCCAAAATAATAAATCTAATTTTCTAGCATTGAAATTTTAGCAATCAATCTTTTAAATTCTAAAGTCATGTAAACATTATTTTCAAACACAATCTTGTTTTTCCTCCTTTGCATTTGGCCAACTAATAATAATGAATTTGATAATTGGGGAACATAAAAAATGTCATGAACATTTACAAAACTTGCATCATCAATTTTAATTATAGCCTTAACAAAAGCTCCATCACCAAACTTAATTGAGCCTAAATTGGAATCATCCTTGAATTCAACAAAATAATTTCTATTGGATGTCATGTGATTACAACATCTACTATCTATAATTCATGTAGTATAATTAATTTATTTAGACATGTAAAAGGTATCAAAGTTAGCATTACCCTTTCCATCATTGACTCACTTTCCCTTATCTTATGCTTGGCTTCATTGATCACCACTTTGATTAGACTTGTAGGTATCTCAAATTTTGAGACTTTGAATATTTATTTTCTACCAACATCTATCTTTAAAATGATCCTTCTATATCAAAAATTACATAATGGAGTTAATACGAATGGTTTATCATAATTACCTCTTGGCTAAAATCCTTGTAAATTTGATCCTTCTCTTCTAAAAAAGCCTCTTGCTCGTGAATTTTCTCTACCTATTTGAAATCAACCTTTGAAATTCTATGCCCTCTAATCTTGGAATGAATTTCTTTGATCATGAAATGTTGTATCTTATCTTTGAAAGTTTGATCTTCCTCTTCCTCTTATTATACTGCACCTTCCTCTTGATGATTAAGGATTTTGAGTAACATAGGCATTCTCTTTCCTAGATGATGAATTATTCTTTAGCTCTTGAAGTACCATCAAACTTACAATTAATTCTTCAATGATACATGTAGAAAAATCCTTGGTTTTAATAGTAGTTCCAAAAAAATTAGTAAACCTATAATCATCATAAAGCATGGAAATAACTTTGTTTACCATCTATTCCATGGAGTAGTTGTAATTATAGTCATCAATGTTTCTAAGACACATTGTAAGACTTTTAAGAAAGTGGTCAAGTGGCTCACCCTTGAACAACCTTATGTTCTCAAATTCAAGTCTAACTCTTAACTCCTTAATTTTCCTATTTGTATCACTATCTTTATATTCATTTTGGAGTGCTTCCCAACATGCCTTAGAGGTCTTTATATTCAAATTACTTGTAATTACTTCACTCATACTTGTGGTAAGTATTATTTTGGCAAATGCATCTTGTTTCTTATCTTTATTGTAATTCCTCCTCTATTCTCTTAGCATATTTTTTAAATTAGGTGAGATTTGAGAGCCATTTTCAATGTAAGATCATACTTCTTGAATTTGTAAAATGACTTTCATGATATCAGATCAATAAATAAAATCTTCACAACCATTAAATATTAATAAGCATCTAGAAATCTCTTTTGCAAGCATGAGGAAAATAAAGCTTTGATACCACTATCAAAGATTAATAGTGAAATATATGTAATGAAATCACAAAGCAAAATGACCAAGATCTATCCTCATGATAGTAAATCACTTACAAATTTGATGATATGTTAGATGTTTCCTTGTGCAACTAGAATCAATATCCTAATTATGCTTATCAATCCTTATCACTAATATGAGAAGGTCATACTGAGATCTCAAGAATTTCCTACAAACATATTGATTGACAATGTGAGATCGATATCAAGCATTGATGATATTGTTAGATGTTGCCTTGTGTAATTGGAATCAATATCCTACTTATTCTTATCAATCTTTATCACTAGGATGAGAAGGTCATGAGATGCTCTCAAGAATTTCCTACAAACATATTAATTGACATTGTGAGATTGATATCAAATAAGATGAAACAGAACTATATCGATTTAAATCACTAGAGTCATAGCCAATGATATGTTTAGCACTTTAACATTTTTATAATACAAACATATCAATTCTTATTGTGGAATCTATGAAAATCAATATCTTGAGTAATAATATCTATTGGTATTGCTAGAATCTCTGAAAATCAATATCCTAAGCAATGATATTGATTGCTATCCTTGGAGTCTATGCAAATTAATATGACTTTCAACTCAAAAACAAAATGTTCAATTCTAAGAAAAGCAACATAAAATATTCTTCAAAATTCAGCCACAATATTAAGATACATTAGAGACCATAATAAACTTCAAAAACTAGACATCTGATGAGATTTGATATGACATGAAAATGAGTTCATGACATGGGCTTGAAAATAACTTCTGAGAATGACATACTTGAGATAAATTAACAATCACTCAACTCTCTAATGGATTAGATCTATAATTAAAATATCTAGAACTATGAAACAATACTAAACAAATCAATCCTTAATGCCAATTTGGCTTACAACATGGAATTTTTTTGAAATTTTGTGAGAATGGGTGAAGATGAAAAAAAATCCAAAAGAGCTCTCCAAAACCTTAACAAATTAACATAAAACACTAATTCAAATGTTAAAATAATAGATCCTCCAATATGCAAAACTTCTATAATAAGGAATATATGAAATCCTTAGTAGAATTGCAAATTCAAATCATCAAATACTTCTAATTGAGCTTCCAAAACATAGATTCTTTAAACACAAATTTGAGCTTTCATACATAATTCAAATGCTTGTAAAACTAAGGAATATAAATTAAGAATTGACAAATAAAATTGTGAGAATGAAAGAATTATGATCAAATTGTGAGAAATTGTAAAAAAATTATGAGAAATTGGATAAGAGAATTGCAAGGATCTTAGTTCATTGTGAGAAATTTATGTTATAGGAATAAGAGAATAAAAAGAAATATGCAACTTATGATCCTTTATGTTTCACCCATGATTGGCTTTGTGATCTAGTAATAACTGAGTAGCAAACCCACCATGGCATTAGGGTCCAACGTTCCATGATGTGTTTGTGAAACATGAACATAACAAGGTTTTCCAAATGGATGAAGATGTAACATTGACAATTCCCTATTATCTTTAGTAATTCCATTCAAATTTATAGTGGAAATTATATTGAGAATATGTACAACATAGTAGGTAGCTTCTATCCACAATGATTTTAAAACTTAAACATCATTTATCCTACATCTTATCATCTTGGTTATTTATCTAGTTTTCCTCTCTACAACACTATTTTACAACTATGTATACAACACTATGAATTCTTCTTTTATACCATTCTTACTATAATACTATTTGAATCCAAAAGAAAGATATTCCTCATCACTATCAAATCTTAAAATACTTATCTTAATATTCTTTTCATTTTCAATCCTCATTTTGAAAAGCTTAAACTTTCCAAAACTTGTGACAAAGGGAAGGACATAAATAAACCTCTTGAACCTTCAATTTAGAAGAGAGAGTCAGAGAGAGAGAGAGAGAGAGAGAGAGAGAGAGAGAGAGAGAGAGAGATAGAGTCTTGGCAAGGTGCCTTGATCATCATCCATGTAAGTGTGTGTTTTCTTTGATTGAGTGTGTCAGAGTTAGCTTGAATCTCTTGTCTACCCTTGGGAATTATGCTTCCTTTCATATGTAAATTCTCTATTTAAGCAAGCACAAAGATTTCATTTTCCTTTCTTATTCAAATTTGTTGTTTTGTGACTTTAAGAGACCTTGGATTGTGGAATCCATGGAAGCTCCTCATCAATTTGTCTAAAGACATCATAGGATAGTGATAGTACCCTAAGTAAATAAAATTTTATGGTTTTATCTAATACTCATGTATCTTAAGCTTGAAATCTAGCCTACAGTGCTAATACTTTCTAAACAAGGGTGGCATAGGTTCATCTTCTTTCAAATGAAATGAATGCAACTAGTTTTAAAGGGATACCAACTTTGATTTATTATTAACTTCAAACATTTCCTCCATTGTTTTTCACATTTTGTATGCAGAATCATGTTCCTCCACCAATTGCACAAATTTACTAAACAAACTTAATGCAATAAACATTTGCACCATCTTATTGTCATTGTCCATCATGGTAGTTTTTAAGAGGATTCCTTCCAAAGCATTTTCTCATAGTAAAAATCTCATCTAAAGTTTCCAAATGTGATGGTTTAAGGCTTTCAACACTTGACTCTTAGGTAATGGGACATAAAATTTTATTTCTTGTCATGGTTGTTTCTTATTTCTGTTTTGAATAAATAGTTACTCACCAACCTATTCTAATATCACATGAAGTTTATAGGATCAATGATGAACAATCCAATACTCAAGTACTCAAATAGAAGAGAACTAAGACACCCATCAAAATACTTTAACCTTAATATTTAAGATACATGAATCATTACATCAAACAAAATAATCAGTCATAACCACAAGTAATCATTATACTTGAGCATTAATAAGTGGATTAAAAAACATTAACAAATAAGTAAAAATGATATGCCACCATGACGATGGGATATTTCAATGATATAAGTACATAATGTTCATGGTGTACCATGGTGAAATGAATAAAGTATAAACACAAAACAAAATCATGTATTTGTGCAAGAAGTAATATTTTTAATAGCATCAACATTCTTTAAAACAAGCAAAACCATATCTACCTTGTATCCTACCAAGGCATAAATCCTTTTCAAAACATCAAGATGCTATATTTGGAATTCATAAAATCAAGATCCGTAACTAACACTTTTACAAGGCCAACTAAAATCTAGAAATCTGAAAAAGCAATTCATTCATCGTCTCACTAACATACAAATTGAACATCACTATCATAACTATTCACAAAATTATAAAAAATTACCAGTATTTTTTAGGATCCTCAATTTCTCTATAAAGATACCACGATTTCCTGTATCCACTCCTATTTATTGATACTCTTCCAAAACATTTTTCTCAACTCTCTATATATACATGTATAAGCATAGAAAAATCATGATTAGTACAAAATCTAAAATATGAAAAATAAAAAAGCATACATAAATATAGATAAAAAACATATATGTATAAAAATAAAAACCAAAGTTAAAAACCACTAACTCACCTAAAGATATCTTATTCTCTTCTAATAACTTTCCTACAAGTTACTTCCTCCTAGTCTCATCAAAAATAAGCTTTTTCCTAGAAGGTAAGAAGCTAGGAACTTTAATAGGAGATAATATTGTATCATTATTTATATCATCTAAGCCATGACCTACATGATCATCTGATAGCTAATTAAACTCTAATAGGCCATGAGCCTCAAGTAATCCATTATCAAGGCTATTTCTTCCTATACACTTTATTTGTTAAACTTACTTACATCATCTTGCAAATTCAAGTTAACCTATTCCAATAATAGTCTCCTTGTCATCTCCTCTTCATTTGGTGTCTTGGAAGTTTTAACTATGACTTCTCTTTCTCTAGGCTCTACCTCCTTTCTTGATTTTTTATCTACCTCTTCTCTTACCTTTCTTTATGCTTTCTCCTTGGCTTTTCTTTTAGCTTTTACCTTGGCTAGATTCTCCTACTCTACTTTCTTTAGTGCATCCAAAGAAGATATTAAATAAAAAACATAAATGTCAAAACATATAAATAAATAATTTAAAAAATAAGTAAAATAAACTAAAATAAATTAGATAAAACATAAAAAATATTTAGAAATACATAGTAAATACATATACTTACCTTGTTTCTCCTTCATCCTAGTATCTTCTACCCTTGGTCTTTCTTCCTCTAAATCATAGGCACTCATAGCCTCAACATCATCCACCCTCATCTTCTTGGAGGCTTGTCCACCATCCTACATATCCATAGTGCATGCCTTAATTTCCTCCATCCCCTACACTGGGTTATCCTAAATAGAACATTTTGTAGGTAATGCCACACTATCTAGCATGCAAGACTCACATTCTTTAGCTGTGAGGATGTCACATCTAATAATCCTCCTATAGTAAACAGAAGTATCATCATGATGCTAGTAACATGCTAACTTAATAGTGATGAAAAGTCCTTCTCACTAAGAACTTTCTCATCCTTTCAAGCACTGTAAGCAAGTAACTCTACAAAACATTGTGGCATGTCATAAAAGAAACTAAAATTTACAGAGTTATTGCTATCCTTTTCATTAACTAATCTAATGTTATCCAAATCCTTAGCCACCTTGTCATCTATGTGGCTAGCCTAGTCAAAAGAAATACTCCTCATCATAATATTAAATATAACTATCAACCATTAAGAAGATATGATCCTCCTTTTCTTGGTCCACCTATAAAATATCCTCTCAATGAAGATATTATAAAACTAGATGAAATCATTGGTTCACATAGTAAAGGATATTCTAATCCTTACTAGCATACAACATCCAATTCCTAATTATTTGGCTCTCTACATTTAACTTATTACTATCCTTAAGAATTGAACCATCATTAGGACATTCAAACCAAAAATACAAGGACTTCCTATTCCACTATAATATCACCTTCTTCCTATACACCCAAACCATGAAAAATCATTGTTATTTGGAGTAAAATTCCATCATAGCAATGACATCTATGAATGAAATATTAGAATATCTCAAGAGGAATAGGGACAACAATCCTACTTGTTCAAAAATATGAAGGTACTTTCTTCCTCCCTAGCTCATCAACCACTGGTCCCTAGATGGAGTGGTATGATTTTTTTCTTGCAAGAACCTCTTCTTCATATTTTCTAGCTCAATATATGAAACCTCTAAGATCTTGATCATATCTACATTCATAAACTAAAATAAAAATATAAAATAAAGTACAAATAAAAATAATAAATACTAAATATATGAACATCCAAGTTAATATCTACATCAAACTTATGATATCATATAGGCATGAAACTAGAACATTTTAAAGAGCTAAAATTCATGTTTTCTAATATTACCATTCATGCTTCCTAAAATCCTTAGACCATTCCTCCTCTATGCCTAGATCATTCCTCTCATGTAGCACATGAACCAAACCCATATTTTGAAGAGCAATATATTACCTATAGTCCTAGCATGACCTAGCTCATTCAAAAATTGCTCAAATACTAGTAAGCATTAATTATTTGTAAGGGTAATCTTCTAGAGCATCCTTTCAATTCTTTCTAAGTAGAAGCATTTTTTATCAAGATTTTCAAACTTGAAAACAGACATCAAACATATAACATTAATAACTACCTCAAGTCGTTACTAATAATTAAGGCATAGAAAAATAATAACATAACATAGGAATGAATATTAAGTTAGTTTGACACCATGATGTGGGTACCCATAGGACTAAACAAGTTCTTAATGTGACATGGATCTAGTAATAATGTCCTATCTACATTAAACCTTCTATAGGGATAGTCACTCTATAATCAATACAACTCTTTCAATTGGATCTCTCAAGTCATACCATGCTCATCAATAATCATGTTGATATTTGTGGCCTCTTGGATTACATAGCTCAATAATCATGGACTAATATCTAGGCTAATTTTTCTATAGAATGAGAGACTATCCTTAATAGGAGTGAGGTCCATACTAACACATGAAAATTATTCATGCAAAAAAGCACAAATCCCATCATTCTAAGTCTCACTCACATATTTATGAGGTGAAGTAAACTATCGTCAACAATGGAAATCACCTTGACCTTCCCTAGCCTGCTAATTGATGAGTCATCTTTGGTTGGCTGCATCGATGAGGCCTTGTCAACACAACGTCTATCCATCGTCTATAAATACATGCCTGCTAGCCACATTTATGGGAAAATCTAGATTTCAGTAGTAGTAAAACTCTTGCATTTTTTCCATTTAAAAGTTAGAATTTTTTTCCTAAGTACCCATAGTAGGAGTCATTAAGTGTAAGGATCTTTATTTAAGCATTTTTGTACCTAATCATAATAATGTGTGTGGAAATAAAGATGATCTTTCTGATAAACCTTGCAACACTTTGGATAGATTAGCTATTTTATTTATGAATTTTATATTTTCAACTATTTATTAAATTCTTTCAATTAATTATCAAATATTTTCTAGTTATTATGTTAATGAGACAATTAAGTGAGATAGATTACATACATAAGTATGACTGCTTTGAGTGTAACAAGTATTCACTTGGTAACGCCTTTTATCTACATTTCAAGCACCAAAATATAAAATACAAAATGATAAAAATCAAATGCCTTAGTTACACTTAACCATAACAACATACATCACAAGTGTAATTGGGAGGACAACAATTGGCCTTAAGGCTAGATTCACTTTCTATAGGGCTAGTTCACTAGAAACAATAAAGTCCACGAAATTCGACCAAATCACACATGAATGCTTTGTGATTCGTATGGTTGGGCATAGGGGTAGCTCATCACTCATCATTGGCACCATTTCCAAGAACTTTATTGATGGAACATGTACTATTTAGGTCTAATTGGATACCACTAATATCATTGTACAAACCTAAAGGTCAATAACATTCCCACTATACATAAATTATAAAAGTACACTAATAATTTCATTTTGTTTTACAAAATTTATTCTTCTTCCTATAAGCCTAAAGATACTAAACCACCAGTCCCACAGGAATGCAAGGTGGTATACACTCATTCAGGTGAGTTTGTGCTGAATTTTAGCTTATCCTATATTAGGATGAATAGATGCAATGGCATGATATGGAGGGTAATGTCGTTTTGCCCCCGAATAGATCTATGCCTAGAATGCTATTTAAAATCCTTAAGAAGTTAGGCATAACAGATCTTCATGAAGAGTACATTATGGATGGATATGACACTTGAAACTATTGTCCCACTGAAACACAACATAAGTGAGATAAAAAATTAGGAGATACTTCATGAAGCCACAAAGGGGAAACATTACACTAACCCCTTATTCCTACTAGATGAAGAGGACAATGATGATCCTCCCTTAGAAGGTTTTCAACATGAAGATTCTCCAGCCCCTCTTACTAATGGTGAGGGTGTGAACTTGACCCTGTGATCAACTATTCATAAATTGAGTTCAAGAAAGAGTGATAGCCAAGGTAGGGACTCAAGTGAACATTGCAATAACAAGGGATCTAATGATGGTGATCGCAAAAAATGTAAGAGTGATGGTAGTGGCAATCCACCTTCCTCTTCATCCTCTTCATCTAATTCCAAACATTCCTCTTCATCTAACAATTCTCATGGAAGTCACCATTGAAACAACTATGATGAAGGTGATCAATGAAATAACAATGACCATGAAGGCCACCAAAATTGAAGGGGTGGCCAAAACCATCATCAGTGTCATCAACACAACGATGATGATGAACCTTTACTGGAAACTCAAAGTATGGTTAACATTGAAAAATCAATAAGAATTCCAGCTATGCATATGAAGGATAGTCAAATCAAGTACCTAGATATGAACAATATCCCAAGATTTGAGGGGGGATACAATTTTGATTCGCAAACACATCTACAAGCTTTTCAAGATGTTTGTGCTTTATAGAACATCAAGAATGGGTGGTAGAAAATCAAGCCTTTACCAAGGACACTCATTAAGGAAGCTGAAAGTTGATACTAGTCCTTAGAACTGGAATCTATCCGAAGATGGAGTACTATGTTAGAACTATTTAATGACAAATATCAAATGTACTCTAGAGTGTCTAACCTAAAAAGGCAAATCCAAGGTTGGAAATAAGAAGCATAGGAACCCTTGGATGCCACCATGGGCAAATATTATTCACTCCTACACTGATGCCCTGGCCTTGGTTACTCTTAGATTGAACAACTTCGCCACATCATAGATGGGCTCAAAGTAGAAACAAGAAGAACCCTTGGGGTGTATGCCCAAGGGAGGTTATCTGAAATGAGAGCTCATCAAATACAAAGGCTAATTGAGTAGGTAACAAAATAAGAAGATGAGCAATGAAAAATGGAGAGTGCTAAAGAGTATAATAGGGACCCATCCATCAAAAAATGAGAGGTCTGATTTTGTGACAAGGAGGAGTTACCGCTTGATGAAATGGTGAATAGAAAGACTTTGCCTATCCAAAAATTTGTTTCTAACATTTCAACCAAGGTTGATAAGTTATGGGACTCTTTGGATGAAAATTTTCAAACCACTTTGAAGATTGTTGAAGAATCCAAAAAGAAAAATAGTGATTGTAATCATAGATGGTGAAAAGAAGATGAACGTGCCTACCAAAGATGTAAGGGCAAAGCTACTATAGTAGTGGAAGTTATAGAATCTAAATCTAATGATGAAACTAAATGTGACATCTATCAATATGAACATTCAAAAGGATG
Organism: Gnetum montanum; assembly: GCA_015680685.1. Taxonomy (NCBI): domain Eukaryota; kingdom Viridiplantae; phylum Streptophyta; class Gnetopsida; order Gnetales; family Gnetaceae; genus Gnetum; species Gnetum montanum. Next base: position 578,164 of record MNCI01008302.1, on the reverse strand, counting down.
TTGCCCTATGGTGTCACACTTACAAGAGTCTAGACTGTAGGCATTAAATCCTCACCTAGCACATAGACAATCTCCAAGATGATTGCCTTACCCTCAAGGTAGTCCAAGGAAGTTCCACCAATAGTAACAAGCTTACTAACCAAGTGGAACTCCTTCACAACCTTATGAATATTACCAATAATGGTACCAACCACAATCATGGAGAATGCCACTACCAAGGTAGTAGTACCCTTATAGGCAACTAGATCCATACAGGTACTGTGTTCAGCAACCCATCTCCCTTAGAAGTTCAAAAAGTCATGCATCATTCTAGCATCACTATTACCCTCTAGAGTACCACCAAATACATTCACCATATACTCAAGGAGAAAACCCATATCTGTATCCTTATCATCCTCCACATCCTTCTGCACCTACACCTCCACCTTCAACTTAGTTACCTCCTACTCCATCCATGTAGGGTGAAATTCCTCCATAGCCACAGCAACGAAATGCTACAAGGGTTATACACTCACAACCAAATTTTCAACCAAGTGGTCTAGATAATAAATCAAGGAAACAACCTTTCTTCTATCCTAGAAATCCTCTCCAACCCTTAAAACCTACTCTAGCTAATCACCCTACATCTCCAGCACCCTCATCCTCTACATCAAATACCTTCGAGCCTCCTTCAAACCAAGTGCCACCTAGGATTTGCACTATAATGTTAACCCATGCCATTTCTAATTGGATTAAGACTAGCAACCTTCCTACAAAAAGATCTAACCCAATAAGTCCACTCATCTATCTACAGATTGCTGGACAAGAGCCATGCAAAGCTCTTCTTGACTCTAGTTCTCAAGTTAACCTCATCTCCCATGATATGTACAAGGCCTAGAACCTACCACCTCTTAAGAAGAGAAACATTCATTTAGAATTAGTAGATTAGTTGATTACTATCCCTTTGGGATTAGTAGAGGACATTGTAACCATAGTCTATGGTTGGTCCTATCCTACTTTTTTTTGGTAATCAAGGTATAAAACTGCAAAAGTGACTTCCCCATCATCATGAGAAGGGCTTGGTTAATCATGGTTAATGTTAAAATGGGTATAAGGGACTTACCTCTTAAAATATCTAAGGAGAATGAGTTAGGAAAAATTTGAGAAGAAGTGTATTTCATGCATCGTGTACAGCAACAATGGGTGCAATTGAATGCAAAAGATTTGATCAATCAAAAGCACATACATTAAGGCATGCAATCATTGTGCACATGAAATTAAAATTTAGAGGTGTCTATACGTAGTAGCCACAAAGTAGGAGGGCACCTAATGGCTAATACCTAATTCAGATAGTAGCACACTATGCATGTAGTCAATTGAGAGCTTAACTTGTGCATTTGTTGAAGGCATGGACAAAATTGAACAAGTCCATTCCCAAATCTCTAATAAAGATGATGATAACTTTTTGGGAGAGTTGAAGATCCCTGATCACTTTAAGCATGTACCCTTAGAACTAAAAAATTGACCAATCAGAATGGAGTATGCATTTTTAAATAATGGTAAATTGGTCATCATTAATGCCAAAGTTTCTCCTAAACAAAAAGAAAAGTTATTAAAAATGATGAATAAATGGTTAATAACCTTTGCTTGGTCATATCCAAAGCTAACAAGAATCGATCCAAGGATATGCTAGCACTGCATCCACACCTACCCAACCATGAAGCCTAGAAGGCAACCACAGAGGTGGCTAAATCCCAAATTGAAGCAAATTATTAAAGGATGAGATAGAGAAACTCCTCAAGGTGGGGTTTATCTATCCAATCACAAATAGTGAATGGGTTAGCCCACTCATAATTGTACCAAAGGAGGATGGTAAATGGCAGGTTACATTGACTTTAGGTTGTTAAATATGGTAACATTTAAGGATCACTTTCCTTTACCATTTTTGGATCAATTATTAGACACCATATCTGGCCATTGTTATTATAGTTTCTTAGATGATTATAGTGGCTATAACCAAATCCAAATTGCACCAGAAGACCAGGCTAAGACAACATTCACGAGTTCTTGGGGAACTTTTGCATACTATAATATGTCATTTGGCCTATGCAATGCCCCTACAAGATTTCAACACTTGGTCCTTAGTATCATTCAACAACAGATCGGTAGTTGTGTTGAAGTCTTCATGAATGAATTCTCCACCTATGGAGCTACCTTTGAGTAAGCCTTAGACCAACTTGAGCAAGTACTGAAGAGATGTGTTGAGACAAACGTATGGCTCAATTGGCAAAAGAGCCATCTCATGGTCCAAGAAGGCATTGTGCTAGGGCACTAAATTTCATAGAAAGGGATTGAGGTAGACCCAAAAAAGATAAGGATCATTTGAGGAATAACATACCAACCAAAGACCGTTAAAGATGTTCAATCATTCCTTGGACACACTGGTTACTACCGATACTTTATTAGGAATTTCTCTAGGATTACAAAGTCGTTGGTAGAACTTACAAAGAAATATGCACCTTTCATTTGGACCAAGGAATGTGAAAATGCATTCCAACAATTAAAAGAGAAACTCATAGAAACACCAATCCTATAAGCACCAAATTGTTCCAAACCATTCCACATCATGATAGACACATCTAACTATGCTTTGGGAGTAGTGCTCATGCAGATGGATGATAAGAAACATCCATATTATATCCACTATGTGAGTCAAAGCATTGTGGAAGCACAATTAAATTACACTACCATGGAGAAGGAATTAATGTCAATGGTGTATGTGCTAGAAATTTTTAGACATTATGTGCTAGGTTACAAAGTATTTGTACATATGAACCATAGTGCAATTCACTTCCTTATGAATAAGCCAACGGTGAGCCCTCATGTTATGCAGTGACTTGTGATCTTGTAGGAATTCAATCTTACTATGGTAGATCAAAAAGGGACCAAGAATGTGATCAATGATCATCTTTCTCACTTAAGATGGGATAACAAAGAGGAGGAGAGCCCACTCTCTAATCAATTTCTAGACAAACTCCTCTTTCCTAGAGCAATAAATGAATAAATGCTTGAAAAAGCAATATGGTATAAGAGCATCCTCACATATCTTCTCACTCAAGAGATGTCACAAGAGTTGGATTTTAGAAAAAAGCAATAATTTCTTCATCGGGTCAAATACTTCATGGAAATCAACGAACACCTTTACAAGGTATGTGCAAACAGCCTAGTCTATTGGTGTGTCCCTACTGAAGATCAACTATGCATTCTCTAGAATGCTCATGAAGGACCTTGTGAATGCCACTATGTAGGAAGACACATGGCCATAAAAATCCTAATGGCAAGATACTATTGGCCCACAATCTTGAGGGATACCCATCAATTTGTCAAGTCTTGTGAATGTTGTCAACATGACAAGGGGATGACCACTCGTACAGAAGGTCCTCAATAGTGGATTCAACTAGTAGAACCTTTCAACATGTGGGTCATTAACTTCATGGATTCCATCACACCCATTTCTAATGGGAAAGCATATATTATAGTAGCAACTGACTATTACATAAAATGAGCTAAAGCAGCAACGGTTACAAATTGCACATCATCCTCTGCTGATAGATTTATACAACAACATATTGTAAATAGGTTTGAGGTGCCCTGTTCACTAATTTCTAATAATGGGACTCATTTCATAGGTTCCACATTTAGAAAATTAATGCAACACTTGGGGATAAAACATAAATTCACAATACCTTATCACCCCCAAACCAATGGTCAAGTAAAGGTAACCAACTAGGAGATTACAAAAATATTAATGAGAACCACTAGCAAATATAGGAAGGATTGGAGCACAAAACTTAATGATGCTCTCTAAGCTTATCAATCAACTTGGAAACTTCCTATTGAATATTCTCCCTACGAGTTAGTGTATGGAAAACTTCCAATGCTCTCAATTCAATTTGAGCTACACACACTCTTAACAACCTGTGAATTAAACCTTGATCTAAGTCTAGCACAAAAAGAAAGATTGATCAATTTGAATGTGCTAGACAAAAATCACTTAGTGACCCTGTCTTTGAATGAGGTGAACAAGGCATTCAACAAGCAATGCCATGACCTTAGAATTAGAAAAGTAAAGTTTCAACCAGGAGATAAGGTCCTCTACTGGAATCCCACACATGTACCTCAAAAGGAAAATTTTCAAACATTGTGGGAGGGACATTATATAATTGATCAAACCTTTCCCTCTTGGGCCATGATAATTTACAAACCTAATAGCCCAAATAAAAATCAGTTGGTCAATATCCAATAAATTAGACCCTTCCTAAAACCAAGATTGGCCAATGTAAATGCTACCTCAACTAATGGACATCCATGTTCTATTTTTTAGATCTCCTTCTTTCAACATAGTCGTGGGAGAGATGGCCATCCATGCTAACCATTACCATGGCCTCTCAGTTTTTCTACCTTTTTTTCACATGTTTAATTTTACAAATTTTTTTATTTTCAATTTTTCCTAAATTTTGCACCATCTTTAGTACCTTTAAAATTTCTTGATTATTTTACACCTTCTTATATATTTTACTTTATTTTGTTTTGTTTAATTAAGTGTGATATTTTCCCATTTTTACTAATAATTTTTCTTTTTTATCATAGGACACAATGTTGCTATTGCTATTTACTAATGATGGTTTGTGCTTAATGTTTGATTGTCGATGTTTGGTTTCTATTTTTGAATTTTGATATCTAATGACTTTAACATGGTTTTTTTTTCATGGGATAAGCAATGAGTCCATGTCATCCATCCATCCAATGAGCTCTATGGTTTTCTTTGTTCTCAGAATTTGAGATTCCTTTTTTCATTAAAGAAACTTTTAATTAATCAAAAACCTTGGTAGTTCCAAAATTAGGAGGTATCCAAAGGTTTGTAAAGGGTGTGACTTCAAGGGAACTCAATACTCTTTGTACTCTTCTTATTATTTGAGTTCTTGAGTGTTTTTTGGTGGACTTCTTACCATTCCATACCATCTAATGATAGGAAGATAAATAATGTCATTGCATGGTATGGTTCCCATCATTCAAAAAAATGGTGGGAATTCAAAGCATACCCCTTTGACACAAATAAGTCCTCACATGGTGTGGTTCCCATTTCAAAAAAAAAAATGGGAATTCAAAGCACATCCCTTGGAAAAATAAAAGGGCTACAAGCACTAGTTATAGGACTCAAAAGACATACACCTACGCCTAAAGGTCCCCTCTAACTAAGGCCCTCTCTCTCTCACTTCCTGCTTCTCTCTCCTCTTTTTGGAATGGTGGTTGTCTTAAGGGAATGCTCTTGTGTCTCAAGTGGGTGGATTGGTCTTAGAGTGGCAATGCAAAGTCACTGAGAGTAGAAGGCTTTGGTCTGGACTGAGGATGGAACTTCTCAAGTAATTTTAACCAAAATTCCATAAGGAACTTCTTATGACCTCAATTTGGAACTCCATTCCACCTTCTCTATCATTCATCCATGCTACCATAACTCAACTCACTATCAAGTTCTATGTTATGCTCTATGTCTTAGTTTGATGTATTGGGATTCTTGAGTGGATTCTTGTGGGTTTGTCCTTCACTTGTCATGATCATTAAATCAATTACAGGGCCCACAGACTCCTTAATTGAGGTTATGCAAGGGCAAAAAGGGCATGAGCCTAATATGGTGAGGACCTGCTCACATAGCTTTTGGCTTGATTAGTTAAGGTTCCTTACCTTTAACATTGCTACAATTCTATATGTTATATTTTCCATTATGTACGCATTTATTCATTAAATTAATTTTTCTCCATTTTTTCAAATTTATGAACTTCAATGCCCTCTTCTCATGATTTCATACTATTCTTGGTTTTCTAAGCTTTCATTTGACCTTGATTTCATTGAAAAATTTCTTATATTCTAAAAGTTTGACCAAAGTCAACAGAAGTCAACAGTGATCAACAGCTACGTCAACAAGGCCCCATTGACAAGGTCTTGTCGATGCATTGTAAAAATACTATATATACCATTAGACACTTTGGAATTTTTTGCAATTTTCTCATAACACATGGGGAATTTTTGCAATTTTTCAAAGTCCAAATCCTTCTAGGGTACATAACTTTCAAACCATTTGTCCAAATCACTCCGTTTTTTTATCCTACATTACCAAAGGTAAGATCTTTATTGTGGGGACCAAAAACCTTAAGGTTTCTGATGCAATTTTTAAAAAAAATTTCTAACTCCCCCAAGGGTTAGTAACCTTAATCATATATAAACATCAACTTTTTCCAAGTTAACCCTTCCAACAATCGCTGGGATGATTTATCAATGATAATTCATAAATAGAAATAAAAATTGAGTTAATTAAATTAGCCATAATTACAACTTAGCCAAGTGTAACTACCCTAAAGAGTTAAGGTATCCCAATTGTTTTAAGGTTACACAATGATTGCTAATCCATGATTTTATTGTGATTATAGATGGCACCCAAACAAAAACATCCATAGGAAGGAGAATCCTCACAACCATGGGAAAAGTGACCTAGAGCTAGAAGGAGCTAGCAAGAACAAGGCCAAGAACAACAAGAGGCAACCCATGCAATGGGACCTCTTCGTGAGGAGCCCAAAGTGAAATCTATTCAACAAATTTTAGAAGAATAAGTGCGTACAAAACAATATCAACAAGGAGAAGCACTTAGACCGATGCCAAGGCTTGAGCTCACTCTAACTCAAGCCTTCCTAGACATCATCAAGTCCCAAAATATCCAAAGATCAATTCTTCAAGAGATAAAATTCAAGCCATTTTTGAAGAAAGCCCCAGAGGATGTTAAGACACAATTGTATGCCTTTCCCATGTGGCCAGTCATCATGTCTAGTGGGGAGTGGTACATGGAAGAGACCTATTTCTTCTAGAATAGCCAAAGGCTAGGGACTATTGTAAAAATCAAGGACATTCAAGTGTCCTACTCCATAGAGGCCATTGCATAGGCATTGGGGTTGCTAGACATTAGAACACAATTGGCAAAGATATCAAAAAAAGGTAATCCTAAGGCAAAAAGGAAGTGGACCCAGTAATGCTACAAGGTGAATAGTAAGGAGGATGGTGCACTTACAACAATGGAGAGGATTTATTTCAAGATTGTGGCCTATCACCTCAATCCAATGGTGAGGCCAAGTAAGGTGACTACTTTCTTCACTCAAGCATGCACCACCCTAAGTGGGAAATTTCTTGTTAACCTTTCACAACTAATTTATTTAGAGATCGAGAAGCATTTCAAGGAGAACAAACATGGAAGGAAGACCCTACACTTTCTATGCCTTATTAGAAAACTTTGCAAAAGGATAGGCATCATTTTCTATTCTAATGATACTCTTAGGCAAACTCCCTTGGCCTCATGGGCAAAAATCATAAATGATAAAACACCAACAACCATTCAAGAAGAGGAGATGCCACCACCACCATCCACTCAAGAAACCACACTGAAGGCTTATGCAACCCTTGAATGTATATAGAAAATCCAAGAGCAACTCTTGAATGAACAAGAGTAACAAGCAAGAATGAGTGGGATGGATCCATCTATGTATTGGCCAGCAATGAGTCACCTTAATGAGATGGCCCAAACAGTTAGCCAAATGAAGAGGGGTGGTTTCATTTTCTATATTCAAAGAATGAAACTACCTTCAAGGTCAAATCCTAATGCTTGGGAGGTGATAGTTTCATTAGAAACAAATCATCTATTCCCATAAATCTATGGGAATTCCACAACTTTCTTCATGAGGTTGGAGGAAGGTGAAGAGGCAACTATCTTGGTGATGTAGCACCAAGGGTAGGAGACAGTGGTAGAAGTGGTAGCTAACTATGTAGCTGAAGCACTGAATGCACCCATGGCATTTGTACCAAATGTATCTACACTCCAAGATGTGCAGACATTTGTAGGAATGGTCAATAGAAAATTGAACGTAGCCTAGCATGACAACTACTGGAACAACTGGTAGGAACTGGGCAACCAAATCTAGATATCTTTGATCTTTCAAAGAACATCACTACAAACTAGTCAAACCTACTGAATGCAAGGAACAAATGCATCATTTTGGAGGGGCAACTAGAAATGGCCCAAAAGAAAAATCAATGCTTGGCCACGAAGGTTGCTAAAATTCATGCCCAACTTACAAAACAAGCAAACCTCAACTTGGCAATGACAAGAGATGAAGCTATCAAATAGCTTCAAGAATGATTTCAAAAGGCTGAGGAGGAAGTAGTAATTTCCATCTTCACACAGTTCATGGTAGAAGCTAAAACACACTCAATCAAAATGGACTTGAATCAAACACACCAAGAAAATAAAGCATTGACTATGCAAAATCATCACCTACAAAATGTTGATGCTCAAAGAGATCAATGTAAGAATTCTTTCATCAATAGCAGGAGCAGCTTGCCAAAGTCAACACTAAACTAAGAAAATTGGTTGTTGATGGGATGCGATATCACACATGATATCGTGACCGTCGCGATATCACATCCCTCGCAATATCATGTACGCGATATCGCATCCTCCCTTGCGATATCGCGTACATGATATCACGGTGTGTCGTCATATCTATAAATAAGAGGTGGCTCTCCCTTTTTTCATCATCCTAGGCTAGACAGTAGGGAAACTCTGGCAGATTGATCACTCCAGAGATAGAATATTTTCCATGTGCCTACAGTAGGAGTCCTAAAGTGAATGGATCTTTATTCGAGCAAACATTGTACCTGAACACAAGTTTGTGTACGACAATAAAGACAAGCTTCTTGGATAAACCTTGCAGTGCATGGAATAGGATTTTATTATTGTTATTTATTACTTGTTATTTACTATTTTCCTTCTCAACCCTTCTCTCCTAATTAAGTGCCTCAATATGACCACTTCGAGCACGTGCGTTACGCGTGGTGATCCCAGCAACAATTAGCATTTGGTAGTCAGGGTTGCATCAGTTCAGGGTGTGTACAGTAAGTGGGAATGGATGCTGACACTAGGTAATTTAGAATTAGTTCATTAGTTAGAGTTAGTAATTAGTTTCTCAACCCTTCAACTCAATAGCATAGGAGATAAAACATAAAAACTATAAAAATCATATACCTTGGATTTACTTAACCATACACCATGAAAACTACAAGTAAGTCTAGGAGAACAACAAATGATTAACCCTAAGTGTTCCATGGGGCGTGTAGGCACTTAGTCTACCGAGTTCAACCTGATCACGCATGCTACGCTCATATTCATATGGTTGAGTGTAGGGGTATCTCGCCACTCATCATAGGCACCGTTGTCTGGGACTAAGTGTGTGTGCACTGAATAGAACATAGGATATTACTCACATTGTTGGGAGCCTAAAGGAACCTTCGAGTTAATTAACAAAAAATTATATAACAGTAAATTAGCACACTAATAAAAATGTCTTCTTCTAACAAGAGCAACTCACCACCTAGGGACAATACAAAGAACAATCGGCAATCAAAAACACATAACCAAAATCTGCCAAGTCCTAAACAATATCAAATAGCCTATACTCATCCTGATGAGTATATTCCAAACATTATCTTTATCCTCCATCAAGACAAATAGCTGCAATGGAGAGATTTGCAAGGTAACATCATGTTACCCCTAGATCGATCAGTCCCTAACATGCTTCTCTGTGCTTTGGCATAGATTGGCATGATAGAATTATATGCTGAATATGTTGCAGAAGACTTTGACATGAGGGATTATTATCCTACAACCACACAATGTATGAGGGACTCAAGGTAGGAGAGCCAACATACACTATTGAAGGACAAAGGCCTGCATGTCCTTAGTGAAATAAGAGATGGTGAACCACTCATAATGAGTTCTCTATCAAATGATGTTCCCCCTCCTAACTATGGTGAGGAGGTTGGGTATTAGAACTTACGATCAACGATACACAACCCTGGTTCTGATCCCCGTGAACACCAACTATTCACAGAGGGAAAAACAACTAATAATAAGGATGGGCACTTAGATCGTCACCACGATCAGAGCCAGAGTAGCTGAAGAGAAGGCAAGAAGCATCACCATGGCGATGATTCCCCTTCCTCTTCTCTTTCATCTCATCATTCACCCTCTCCTTCCACATCTGGGCGTAGCCATCATGAACATAATGGTGAGGATAGAGCTAGGCAAAATAAGAGACCTCAACGAGAGAGTCGAGAGAGAGGAAAAGGGCATGAACGAAGGGAAAGTAGGGAACAACGAAGACATCATAGGCATCATGAAAGAGATGATCATGACGAGCCCCTACTTGCCACCCGAAGTATGCTCAACATAATGGAGGCTGTAAGAATTCCAACAAGGCAGTTAAGAGACAGCCGGTTCAAATGCTTAGACATGAACAATATCCCGCACTTTGAGGGGGGATACAACGCTGATCCACAGCATCAATTACAGGCATTCCACTATGCTTGCACCTTGCAAAACATAGAGAATAAGTGGAAAAAACTTAAGTTGTTTCCCAGGACACTCACCAAGGAAGCAGAGAGTTGGTACTGGTCCTTAGAACCAGAAACCATTATGAGGTGGAGTACGATGCTAGAACTCTTCAACAATAAGTATCAAACATACTCCAGAGTGTCTAATCTGTGTAATCAGATCCAAGGCTGGAAACAAGGTAATCACGAACCCTTGGATGCTGCCATGGCCCACTACTACACATTGTTACATCATTGCTCGAGCCATGGTTACACATAGTGGAATCAACTCTGCCACATCCTGGATGGGCTAAGACATGAGACGAGGAGAACCCTTGGGACTTATGCCCAAGGGAGACTATCAGAACTTAGAGCCCATGAAGTTCATCGCTTGTTGGAACAAGTAGCAAAAGAAGAAGGTGGGCTATGAAAAAGAGACAGTGTGGAAGAATACAACTATGATCCCTCCCTTCGAAAGAAGGGAGTAAGATTTTGTGATGAGGAGGATGAGTCACCACTTGAAGAGTTGGTGAACAGAAAAACCTTGCCAATCCAAAAATTAACAACAAAAGTATCAGCTAAGATGGATCAATTTTGGGATTCCTTAGACTCCAGACTTGAAACTGTCTTGAAAATTTTAGAGGAGTCTAAGGAGGAACAAAGTAGTAACAAAGGTAAGATAAAGTGGAAAAATTTAGGCCCTACACATAACAAGGGTAAGGGAAAAATTACTATCTCCGATGAGGTTGTGAATTCAGACACAGACGATGATGGTGGATGTGAGATCTACCACTATGACCATCCTAAGGGATGTTGTCCAATCATCTCACATCTACAGGAGTCTAGGCTGTATGCACTTAACCCAAGATTTAACCAATGGCAAACACCCCAAAGGTTACCTTATCCACAAGGTAACCCAAGGCAGTTCCACCAACCACTAGCGTACTATCCAAGTGGAACTCCACCACAATCTATCGGATAGCATCAGCAGTGGCAATATGCACAGTCATGGGGGATGCTACCACTGAAACAACAATACCCTTACCGGCAACCTGATCCTTATGGATATTATGTGAAGTAGCTAGTTTCTCCAAGTGACTCTATGGGTCACACAACTCCCCAACATCACTACCAAGTTCAGGAGTACTTTAGGAGGACTCCTTCTCCTCTGGGAGGCACCTCACATACTTACAATCCTCCAACTCCATCTGCACCTCTTCCACCTGTAGTTCCCATAACACCTTCTGCTCCAACAATGCAAAGGGAACTCCCTACTCAACCGCAGCAATGTAACGCTATGAGAGCTGTAAATATTCAACCTGCTTCTAGTTCTAACAAATGTAAAAAGAAAAGACCTTTCTTCATAACCAAAAGCCCAGACAAACTTTCACAACAACAAGTGATTGAGCCTATGTACACTCCTCCACCATCTAAAACTTCATAGCACCCTTCAGTCCAAAAAAGCTGTACACATACGGTTATGTTAATGCATACTGTAACCGACTGGATCAAGGTAGGCCACCTTCCCAGGAAACTAACTGATCCTGGAAGTTCCTTAATCTATTTACAAATCATCAAGAATGAACCACATAAGGCTCTTCTTGACTCAGGTTCCGGAGTCAACCTAATTTCACGAGAGATGTACCAAGCCTAGAACCTGCCCCAACTTAAGAAGAGTAGCATTCAACTAGAGTTGGTAAACTAGTCCATCACCATTCCCTTGGGATTGGTGGAGGACATTGTTACCACTATGTGTGGTTGGTCCTACCTAGCTAATTTTCTAGTGATTGAAGTCAACAACAATGAAGGGGGCTTCCCAATTATAATGAGAAGGTCATGGCTAAGTATAGTAGATGCATACCTAGGGATCCGTGATCTTTCCTTGTAGATATCTAAGATAAATATATATGGAAAGATTGAGAAGAAGAAAGTTCCATGCATCACATATAGTGACTCAGAGGGTGATGACATGGAAGAATGTTCAGCATTTCTTCCATGTAATATGTGTGCCCAGGAAATACAAATTCAAAGGTACCTGTATGTAGCAACCACACCAGTAGTAGATACCTCGTGGTTGACAGCTACTAGGAAGAGCAAACTAATATGCACAGAACAAACTATGGGAACTCATGCTAACAACGAAACCATAGACACATTGGAATATGAGCATCACCAACTTGCACCCCTTAATCTAAGAACATAAATTGGGAGAATTTGGGCACTTCTACGAAATTCAAATAGACATTCATTATTTTGGAATATAGTTAAATTCTTTCCCCTAACATTTTTACAATCTATTTTATTTTGTTTATTTCCATCTTGACATCCATTTCATTGATGTCATAGTTATCCCTTTTTATCTATCTTTCTTGTTCCTTTCTCTTTTTCCATTCTAACGCTACCAAAGATTCGAGATTAGTCATGGGGCTATGGGGCCCGATTTTTTCGATTCTTTCCTAGCCCCAATTTTTTCAATTTTTTTCCTAACCCCTACACCTTCGATATTCATCAATAATATATCTCCAGATTCACAATCAGCTAGACCACAACCTAGCCAATGGACTTACACCAAAGTAAGGTATTAATTACATGATGATTCATTTATCCTTACTAATAAAAGATTGTGTTGTGTGTGCAGATGGCAATCATGCAACAACAGAGGGGATCTGGAAGGAACATTTGGAATGGAGCAGTGTTGAAGTAGCTATAAAAGGAGCAAGATCAATGGTGTGCTTACGGATGGACAACAAAAAGTGCAATCTTGGCATTGGCAACAACAAGACTTCTTATCTCTTCTCTTTTCTCTTAGCTACCAAATGATGCCTAATGTCAATGTAATAAGGTGTTCACCCTTGTTGTCCTAAACACTAGTTTTGTTGTGTCTTGTAATGATGATCTGTTCACATGTCACCCCATTAGCTTCCTTTGAGTCAATAATCCCATACCTTCCTAATATTATTGTAATGAACTCGAGGACAAGTTTTCATTTATTCATGGGGGTATGATGGGCTGTGATATCATGGCCATCATGATATCGCATCCCATGCGATGTCGCGTACGCGATATCGTGGTGCACCGCCATATCTATAAATAAGAGGCGGCTCTTCCTTGTTTCATCATCCTAGGCTAGATAGTAGGGAAACTCTAGTAGATTGATCACTCCAAAGATAGAATATCTTCCATGTGCCCATAGTAGGAGTCCTAAAGTGAATGGATCTTTATTCGAGCAAACATTGTACCTGAACACAAGTTTGTGTACGGCAATAAAGACGAGCTTCTTGGATAAACATTGCAGTGCATGGAATAGGATTTTATTATTATTATTTATTACTTGTTATTTCTTACTTGTTATTTAATATTTTCCTTCTCAACCCTTCTCTCCTAGTTAAGTGCCTCAGTACGACCACTTCGAGCCCGTGCATTACGTGTGGTAATCCCAGCAACGATTAGCGTTTGGTAGCCGCAGTTGCATCAGTTCAAGGTGTGTACGGTAAGTGGGAATGGATGCTGATGCTAGGTAATCTATACTTAGTTCATTAGTTAAAGTTAGTAATTAGTTTCTCAACCCTTCAACTCAATAGCATAGGAGATAAAACATAAAAACTATAAAAATCATATACCTCGGACTTACTTAACCATACACCATGACAACTACAAGTCTGGGAGGACAACGAATGATTAACCCTAAGTGTTCCATGGGGCGTGTATGCACTTAGTCTATGGAGTTCAACTGGATCACATGTGCTACGCTCATATTTTTATGGTTGAGTGTAGAGGTATCTTGCCAATCATCAATCGTGGAGAACTGCAATCTATCAATGGAGGAAGTACGCACCTTGTAACAAAAGTTTGTCATTGAAATCACCACATGGAATAATGAAGCTCTCAAGTTTGAGAAAGTGAAAAATTACTACAAGGACCAAGTTGGCTTGCAAAAAGGAATTAATGAAAAGGAAATCCACATGGCAAAGGCTAAAGTGAATAAGGCCCTCTAGCAACTCCAACAAGGAAGAGAGATGTGGAAACCCATCCTTAATGAGATTGATGCCTACAACAAAGTAGAGATCTACTTGAAGGAGTTGTAGATCAAAGAAATGATAAAGCATATGGAGTTGTCCAATCTCCGTTACATAAACCTAGCAATGTTGATAGCCAGACAGCCATGGTCAGAATTAGAGAAATAGGTGCCTAGCTCTTATCTACTATACAAGGCTGAGTTCAAATACCACAAGGACATCAAGCAAAAGCTTGAGACTACTCACGCTGAACTTGAAGTCTTGAAAGGGCAATTCACAGATCAACAATCCATCATTGAGGATCTAGCTAGATAGATGAATGACTACTTGGAGCTGAAGAACATAATGCAAGCATCTGACATTGAATGAAAATAGTTTGTCATCTGGTTCCTCAATGTCAAGGAGTTATTTCTAGCAATCCCGTGTCCTTGGGATGTGCCCATTCCAACCCACATTGGGGAACCTATGTAGACACTACATGATCCTAGAAGTAAGAAGAAGAAAATGAAAGCACTACTGGATGCTTTCCACCTCCCACCTAAAGTTGCTGCAATGCAACATCAAGACAACCACAACTGCCTCAACCACAGCTCATATGTAAAGTCAATGAATGTCCCTCATAGCCTCAAGAACCACCACTGCCTAGGACCATTTGATCTTCTCCAATAAGCTTCACATCATCAAGGACTATGTTGTCTAATTTTTGAAAAATTGTGTCATGGTATTTAATTTTGTGTCCTAAACACCACCATTTTTTGTAATGTGTTGAGCCATACACCCAAGCATTCCATTTTTTGTCAAGTTAGTCAAGTTTTTTCTATTGAAGAAAAGTCACTCAATAATCCCATACCTTCTTAATTTTATAAAAGAACACAAGGATAAGTTTTTATTTAGTCATGGGGGTATGATGAATCATCATTGGTTAGCTACATCGATAAGGCCTCGTCAATGCAATCGACCACGTCGACAAGGCCTTGTTGACATAGTGTTTGTCCATTGCCTATAAATATGCACCTACTAGCTGCATTTATGGGGAAATCTAGATTTTAGTAGTATTGAAGCTCTTGTATTTTTTCCATTCGAAAGTTAGAATTTTTTCCCTAAGTGCCTACAACAAGAGTCATTCAATGTATAGATCTTTATTCAAGCATTGTTGTACCTGAGCACGATAGTGTGTGTGGTAATAAAGACAAGCTTTTTGATAAACCTTGCAGCACTTTAGATAGATTACCTATTTTATTTATGCATTTGATGTTTTCAATTATTTATTAAATGCTTTCAATTAGTTATCAAATATTTTCCAATTATTACATTAATGAGACAATCAAGCAAGATATATTACACACATAAGTACAATCACTTCAAGCATAACACATATTTGCTTAGTAATCCCAATAATGTTATCACTTGGTACTTCCAATAGTGTAGTGTTTGGTTGCCTAGCAGTGGATATGTGGGTTCAAGACATGTACAGAAAGTGGGAACAGATACTTATGTTAAGATTAGTTAAATGATTAGTTAATTAGTAATGTAGTTAATTAAACTCCTTTTATCTACATTTTGAGCACCAAAATATAAAATACAAAATGATAAAAATTGAATACCTCAATTACACTTAACCATACCAATGTACTTCACAAGTATAACTAGGAGGACAATGATTAACCTTAAGACTAGATTCACTTCCTAAAGGGCTAGTGCATTGAAAATGATAAAGTCTGTAGAATTCGACCAGATCATGCACGAAAGCTTTGTGATTCATATGGTTGGGCATAGGGGTACCTCACCACTCATCACTAATGATAGCAAAAGTTGCATTGTAAATCAAAACATACATGGGGTTGATCACTACCAACTTTGATCTAACTTCATTCTTGTTCATCAAACATAAAACCAAAAGTTAGTATCTATGTGTGAAGACATAAGCCACAAAATTAAACTACAAATTATGAAATACCTATTAACATAGTAAATAGAACATCCTATAGGCACCCTATCACTTTGACTATAGTGTACACAAATATAATAAAGTTAACTAATCAACAAAGTGAGATGCAAAATTAAGTCTAAGGTTGCATTTATCCAACATTCTTTGGTAGTAATGAGGTCAAGATGAGCCTAAACATCTATCACAATTTTTGGAAAACATAAAACTAACTTTTATAGGATTCATTTTAATTTTTTAAACCTAAAAAAAGCTAAGTCACTATAGATGACGAGACACGTGTTGATACTGACACAACATCAATGTTACTACATCACAAGCCTACATCACCTATCTTGACTTAGCTAAAAATCTAAACTCCTAAAAACATAAGATGAAAAATTAATGATGAATTCCATGGATTCTTAATAAATGTGCCTAAGCATCCCATGAATCACACTTTCTTCATTCCCTAGATCCTAGCATCAAATTTTTCTAACATTAAGCTAAATCCTATGGTCACTAGCTTGTATGTAGGTGATATTAACATGACATCAACATCACCCACCAAGACTTAGCAAAATGTTTTCTTATTTTATACAAGAAAAACTAACACTACATCATCGTCAATGAGGCACTTCCTATGTGGGTAACTTCCTATGTGGGTAACACTAATGTTATAAGTAAAATTAATACTATATCAACATCATCTTTCCAATCATGGATAAAATTTCTTCCCAAGTGATGTTGATGTTACATGAGCATTACTTAGCTCTATAGTCATGCATTACCTAGATAAATACATGTATAAAATTTAATAATTAATTAATTAACAAAATTAATTAAAATTAAATTAAATTAAAAATTTAAAAAGAAACCTCCAAGTGCTAGAACCCCCTTTTCACTCTGTGCTAGGTGCACACTAATCACACTAATGGTATACCAACTGTGCTAGCCATGTGCAAAGTCATGAATCAATTGTGCAAGCCATGAGCATGTACCAAAAAAACCCCATGTGCATACTAACTCCATCCTTTATCATGCATCATCCACCACAATCCTAGAAAATCCTCCTTCTACTCTCAAAATTTCATGTGCCAAATCCCACATGGATGTTCAAGCCTACCTTCTACTATAGTCCACCAAGGCCAAAAATCCCTATTGCTTACCATGCCACCATAACTCCTCAAAATCAAAACCCTTACTAGACGTTTACTCACACACCACCATGCATGCCATCATCATAGCTTACCATCATCCTATCCTACACTATGTAAATTAAAGCCTCTTTTTTCATTTCCCCTCATCAAAAGGATTGACTATGCAATGATCCTTAGATCCCTTACTACACCATCCATCATTTTCATTTAGTCCACTATCAAGACTACTAACCCTCCATCTCTATCCTTTTTTGACTACATCATGAAACCCTTTCTATGCACACACTATCATATGCACCACAATGCTGACCTATGCTATGTCACATGCCATCATGCCCATTGTGGACCTCACCTACTACTAATCAACACATGTTGGACATACTAGATTGTTACATTACCAACAAAACTCCTTTCTCTGTTAATGTGCATGCCTTGTGCATCATACTACATCCTAACTAACATATCAACCCATACCACCAAATGTAGCACAACTTATCATCATTTCTTCCTTGCAACTATGAGCCTCACATACCTAGCACATCATGGTGTTCACCACATAAGTTATGCAAGCACATAGTTCAATGTCCTCGCTACCAACTCTTGTCAACACTACCATTGTCACATCCTTTCCTTATCTAATGATTCAAATCATCATCCAACATGGAAATTTTGAGTAAATCTTGGAAGAGTAGGAGAGTTCATCTTATTTATCATGCTACCTGATGAGACGCAATTGCACAAGCCACGATATCGCATCCCCTGCGATATCACGTCTCTCCATGCGATATCGCATACGCGATATCGCGGTCCATCGCCATATCTATAAATAAGAGGCAGAACTCCCTTCATTTCTGAATCTTGGCTAGAAGTAGTGAAGCTCTGGCAGTTTGAACACTCCAAAGTTAGATTAATTTCCCATGTGCCCGCAGTAGGAGTCCTAGAGTGAATGGCTCTTTATTCGAGCAACTTTGTAACCTGAACACAAGTTGTGTACAAAAATAAAGACGAACTTCATTAGATAAACCTTGCAGTACATGGTTTTATTTTATTGTTATTTATTACTTTCCTAGTGCGCACGAGTACGACTTGATTACGACCATCTACGGATTTGTACGGCTAATCAAGGAATCGGCTGCTCGTCGCAATGCGTGAGTACGACTTGATTACGAGCATTGTGACTGCTTGATAATCCAGTAGCGTATTCCAAGATCTGCGCTTGGTAATCCCAGTGGTAGTCCAATGTGTACGGCTAGTCAAGGAATCGGCTACTCATCACTAGGCTAGAACGTGTAATAAGTACGACTTGGCTACGAGCGCCCACAGGTGTGTACGGCTAGCCAAGGAATCGGCTGCTTATCACACTTAGGCTAAATAGGTGCCTCAGTACGACCACTTCGAGCACTTGCGTTACGTGTGGTGATCCCAGTAACGATTAGCGTTTGGTAGCCACAGTTGCATAGTTCAGGGTGTGTCCGGTAAGTGGGAACGGATGCTGACGCTAGTTAATTTAGACTTAGGACATTAGTTAGAGTTAGTTAGTTTCTCAACCCTTTCCCTAATAGCTTAGGAGATAAATTGAAAAATACCAAAAAAATCATATACCTCAGACTTGCTTAACCATACACCGTGACACATACAAGCAAGCCTGGGAAGACAACAAACGATTAACCCCAAGCGTTCCTTGTGGCGTTAAGGCATTTAGTCTGCAGAGTTCGACCGGATCACGCGTACACGCTCGTATTCGTATGGTTGAGTGTAGGGGTACCCGCCACTCATCATTAGCACCGTTACCAGGGACTAAGTGTTTTTATGCCAATTGAACATAAGGAATATCACTCACATCGTTGTGAGCTTTAAATGAACCTTTGGGTTAATCAGTTAATCAAGAACATTAATTAACGGTAAAACAGCACACCATTAGGATGGCTTCTTCTCATGAAATCAACTCACCTAAGCACAACATAGGAGACGGTCAACATCAAATGCATAACTCAAATCAGCCATGTCCTAAATAGTATATGATAACTTATACTAATCCCGATGAGTATATCCCTGATTACACTTTTACTCTCCATCAAGATGAACAGTTGCACTGTAGATATTTGGTTGGTAATATAGTTTTACCCCCAGATAGATCTACCCCTAACATGATTTTCCGTGCCTTAGCACAGATTGGCATGCAAGAACTATTTGCGGAATACGTTCTAGATGATTATGACATGAGGTATTATCATCCCACAAATGCCCAACGTATTTGGGATGAAAGGCAGGAGAGCCAACATTCATTGTTGAAGGGCAAGGTCCCCCATGTCATTAGTG
>MNCI01008302.1:544182-554508 GCA_015680685.1 Gnetum montanum | reverse complement strand
TCTTTTCCTTAACATTTTGCAATTAATTTTCTTTTTGTTCATTTCCATCTTGACATCCATTTCACTGATGCCATAGTTGTGCCCTTTTACCTATCTTTCTTACTCCTTTTCTTTCTCCATTCTAACACTACCGGAGGTTCGTGATTAGTCATGGGGGTACGGGGCCTACTTTTTCGATTTTTCTCCTAAGCCCCGAATTTTTTCATTTTTCTTCTTAACCCCTACACCTTCGGTAGTCATCATCTACATTTTCCCAGATCCATATCAGCCATACCACAACCTAGCCCATGAACCTAAACCAAAGCAAGGTATTATTTACTTAATGATTCAATTACCCTTGCTAATATATGATTGTTTTGTGTGTGCAGATGGTAATCATACAACAACGGAATGGATCTGGAGCAAACACATGGAATGGGCAGCGCTGAAGCAGCTATGCAAGGAGTAGAATAGATAATGCGCTTACGGATGGACAATGGAAGGCGCAATTTAGGCGTTGGAAGCAGCAAAACTCTTCTCTCTTCTTCTCTTCTATTCTCTCTCCTCTTTTCTCTCAACTTCCAAATGTGACCTGATGTCATTGTAATAAGGTGTTCACCCTTGTTGTCATGAACACCAATTGTGTCAAGTCTTGTAATAAGAAACCGTTCACATGTCATTCCATTAGTTCCATTTCCCCTCAATAATCCCATACCTACCTGATATCATTGTAAGGAACTTGAGGATGAGTTTTCATTCAGTCATGGGGGTATGATGAGACGTGATTGCACAAGCCGCGATATCGCATCCCCTGCGATATCACGTATACGATATCGCATCCCCTGCGATATCACGTATACGATATCGCGTCTCTCCATGTGATATTGCGTACGCAATATCGCGGTCCGCCGCCATATCTATAAATAAGAGGTGGCACTTCCTTCATTTTCGAATCCTAGCTAGAAGTAACGAAGCTCTGGCAGTTTGAACACTCCAGAGTTAGATTAATTTCCCATGTGCCCGTAGTAGGAGTCCTAGAGTGAACGGCTCTTTATTCGAGAAACTTTGTAACTTGAACACAAGTTTTGTACGGTAATAAAGATGAACTTGACTGGATAAACCTTGTAGTACATGGTTTTATTTTATTGTTATTTATTGCTTTCCTAGTGCACACGAGTACGACTTGATTATGAGCATCTACGGATGTGTACGGCTAATCAAGGAATCGGCTGCTCATCGCAACGCGTGTGTACGACTTGATTACGAGCATTGTGACTGCTTGGTAACCCAGTAGCATATTCCAGGATCTGCACTTGGTAATCCCAGTGGTAGTCCAATGTGTATGGCTAGTTAAGGAATCGGCTACTCATCGCTAGGCTAGAACGTGTGATAAGTACAACTTGGCTACGAGTGTTCACGGGTGTCTACGGCTAGCCAAGGAATCGGCTGCTTATCACACTTAGGCTAAATAGGTGCCTCAATATGAGCACTTCGAGCACTTGTGTTACATGTGGTGATCCCAGTAACGATTAGCATTTGGTAGCCACAGTTGCATAGCTCAGGGTGTGTCCGGTAAGTGGGAATGGATGCTGATGCTAGTTAATTTAGACTTAGGACATTAGTTAGAGTTAGTTAGTTTCTCAACCCTTTCCCTCATAGGTTAGGAGATAAACTGAAAAATACCAAAAAAGTCATATACCTCAGACTTGCTTAACCATACACCGTGACACATACAAGCAAGCCTAGGAAGACAACGAACGATTAACCCCAAGCGTTCCTTGTGGCGTTAAGGCATTTAGTCTGCGGAGTTCGACCGGATCACGCGTACACACTCGTATTCGTATGGTTGAGTGTAGGGGTACCTCACCACTCATCACTACCTATTGAATTATAAATAACTACTCTAGATGGAAAATGAACACTTTCATGTAAGAATTGAATTTATCTAATTTTTTTTATATATTTTCCTTTATTACACTTCTTCTTCTACTTGCTCATCTTCCATATTTTTAGTTTGTTTCTTATGTGCAAAGAAAAGAGAAAGAATGGAAGGTGAATATTACTCAGCATCATATTTAGGCTAAGTTCTTGCAAATAGAGCTTGCAAAGACTAAAGGTACTAAGGGAGCTACAAGGAATGCTACTAAATACATAGAGTAGCTTGGAAGTGGATTAGTAGCATGTCACAATCTGCTTTAGAAGAATGATGTCACTAAGAAGGAACACAAGCCTCAAGCAAACATGGCTCAAGATCTAATTTAGTAATTTGGACTGAAGTTTTAAACTCATCCTCATCCCATGTTATCTTTTTTTTTCTAATTTCCTTTTATTTCTTATCCCATTATTTTCTATTATTATTACCATGCGTCTTTCCACTAATTTACTTGATTTTCAAACTTAATAAAAAATTAGCTCTTATATCTCACTTGATTCCACTTCTAGTTTCTAGATCATGGTTTTCTATGATACCAAATATGACATCTTATTCCCAAATGTCATGAAAAAATAATGTTTTATTATTGATAACTTGAATAATGCATTTCAAATAAAACAATGGTACTACAAATTAACAAAAAAGAAGAATAAAATGACTTTATTGATGATGATAATATTGAGAAAAATGCTTACAAAGGCCCTTGGAATTATCTTCTTATGACACTTAGGATCCTCAGAGGCAATCCAACACTACCACCATGTTTAGGTCATAAGACTGAAGGAGTAATCAATCCCTTCTTATCTTGTTTCACCCTACCTTCATTACTCACCTTTGTTGGCTTTGCAACTCTATGTGGTATGACCTCTAATTCTTGAGTATAAATGTCATAGGTCAAACCCCCAAAACATATTGTAAATGATTATATCTTCTCTTAATAAGACATCCTTTCATTTAAAGTTTAATTACATTTTTTAACATATATTACCTTCGCTTTCTAATTAGAAATGAAATGTTAAATAAAGGGTGCTAAGAACATAATAGAAAAAGTAATAAGCATCCATAAAAATAAGTGAAAAGGAGAAATTAAGCATTTTATCAAAGAATAATAATGGTCCCTTGTCTACAAAAACCTAACTTTTTCACTAATAATATTTTCCATGATCCTAATGTCCATACAAATAGAAATATACCGATAGCCAATAAATTATATTAATAACATAACATAAAATAAATTACCAAGAAACTCAACATCTAAATATAAAAAGGACATACAAAAACCATAGTTGAAAATAACTTAGAATTATCTTGATGGTTTGTTAATCTAGACAATTGTTTATGAAGTTGTTGTAGTAGAAATTTTTTGGCAAGAAATGATCTAAAGATAGAAAATACTAATGTCTCTCAAATCATAGAGACTATGAAGAATTCTAAAACATTCAATTTTTTCTTACCTAAGGATTTATATGAATCTCTATTAAAAGATATCACTTCATGATACATATTTCTGTAGATTATTGGATTTGTTCACCCAAATAAAGGTTTTACACCAATGATTCAGGCTATCCTTGAATGCCATGAAATTAATATTTTTCATGCCTACTATTTCTCCAAATTTTTTTCTTGTCAAACTGGCTAATTCTAAAATTTTTCAGAAATCATTGAATCTTAAAGTTTATATGGATCAAGGTAATACCTTTATTGTTCAAGAATGCAAAGTTAATTTTGATCCATATTCTTATATGTATTCTAAAATTTTTTTCCAGATTGAATTAAAATATCTTACTCTTATTTTTTAAAGTGTTAAAAGAAAAATTATTGGTAGCTATGATACAATCTTGAAGACAACAAAAAACATTACTACCTAGTGTGCAATGCATGTTCTTTTATAGACATTGATTTATGATAGAATAAGATAGAATTAAAACTCAAGGCCGCTAATCAATGTTTTTCCCAAAAAATTACATACTATAATTTTCAAAGATATTGTAGTTATTATCATCATGAAGCCCATGTTATTGAAATTTTTTCTATTCTCAATAAAAAATGATTTGTGAGAAAAGATAACAAATTTCAAAAAAGGAAAAATAATGGTAGCTTTCAATAGGCACAAATGAAATCTTCTTCAACAAGTTATTAACCTTTTACTAATCCTTTTAATTCTAAAGATGCTAGTAAATTCTTCATATCTAAAGAGAATTAATCTTTAGAAAAAAATTCAACAAGGGTGAAAAATGAAAATACTAATGCAAATAGATTTCATTGAGTGCAACATAAAAAGCATAGGTCTAAAAATATTGCTTTCAATTTTAAAACCCCAAAGATATCTTATTTTCTTTATACTTCTATAATTGTTCCAAAAAACTTTTTATCGAATAATGATTTTTTATTTATTAAGAATATGAATTGTGAGAAAACTACTAAGCTGGAAAAATCAAGGATGTGGGCCTCCTCCCTCACATCTCAATATTAGTTTTGTCATAGAATGTTCAGTGCTTTTCTAATAAGTCCTAAAGGAAGATTTCTAGGGACTATATTTTAAACTGGCATTTATCTCTAGATTTTCTTTTCCTACAAGAAATGAAGATTTCAATTCATTATAATAGTTTTGTTGGTAAATGCATTTTAAAAATTGCATTTTTCTTTCTACTACTCATAAAGTTAATAGAGATGATGCTATACCATTTTATAAAAATTGAACTAGAAAAATTTTGAATTCATGTTTTGATCATCTTGAAAGAGCTATTTGGATTATTTGTTATAGTTATAATATTTCTTTAAATACTATAATATTTATGATTCTAATAATTCAAAATATCAATCAGAGATTTGGAAATATCTTCTATCTCTACCTAAAGTTCATTGGATTATTGGCGGTGATTTCAATATGATTAAAAGTCATTTAGAGAAACTTGGTGGTCTTCCTCCTAATATATCTTCTCAAGAAAAAGAAGATTAATACAATTTCAAAGAAAAATATTTTCTTACTATTGTTAGTTCTTTATTCCTATCTCATTCAAATGAAAAGCATTATACTTAGTATAATTATCAATAAGAAAATGATAGAATTTATTATCGACCTGATATATTTTATATCTCTAATGTTTCCTTTTGAAAACCTACAAGAAAAGTAGAAGTGTATACAAATGCTATTTTTTAACATCATTTTCCTATTAGCATTTTTCTCTAGCATTAATTCTTCATCATTTTAAAAGCATAAGCTTTTTTGTATAAATACTAATATGTTCATAGGAACTAGTGGGGAAACTATTTTAAAGTCTTTATAGAATGTAGAAGAAAAAGCCTGCTAGTTATACTAATTGGATTGACTAACTACTTGTAGAGTTAAAAATTATGCTAGATAATTTGCAAAGTAACATGTTAAACATAAGCATCAAGTTAAAGATCTTGTAGAAATTGTAAAGAAAATGAAAATTCTTTTAGACCAAAATCCCTTTGATTTTGAAACTCAAAAAGCCTTGGCTAAAGCTTGTTATGTTAAAAAATGTTGGGAAAAATATGCTAACTAAAAGTCCCATTAGTTGGCAAAAAATTGAAGATGAACCTTACAAGGAATTTTTAAATTTTCTAAAAGGAAAGGTTCAAGTACCTACACTAGAATCACTTTATATAAATGATTCCATCATTAAAGATCTTGAGAGTATTATTAATTTTTTTAGTAAATCATCTTTCTTCTATTTTTTCTTCTAAATATTTTATCAAGAAATCCTTCCAGACCTCTAGTATGCATATTCCTTATCTTATAATAGAAGCATATTAAAATATTCTTGAAGTAAAAATTATAGTAGAAGAAATCAAAGCAGTGACTTTAGTTTAGCATATGGTAAAGCTCTAGGTTTTAATGGTTTTCCTATTAAATTTTTTAAGAAGCATTAGGACATCCTTGAAAATAATTTATTTTATGTTTTTTACGAAGTCATTAAAAAAGCTTCTAATGGAAAAAAGATTAATAAAGGTATGATTCATCTTCTTTTTGAGAATGAAGATCTTCAACATATTGGTAATTAGAGGCCTCTTACTCTTATGAATAATGCTTATAAACTTTTAGCTAAATGCATGGCTTTCAAACTTCAAAATGTTATTGAAGATATCATCAAACTTGAGTAGACTGGATTTGTTAAAAGTAGACGTCAAAAATAATGTCATTACAGCTTAAAAGGAAATGTAGTAGGCTTCCAATACTAACCAAGACATTGCTTTTATTAAGTTAGATTATGCTAAAGCTTATACCAAGATTGAATGGGAGTTCATTACTTATTATCTCTATAACTAGAATTTGCTAATTATTTTATTTAACTTGTCTATATCTTGCTCATAGATGCTAATGCTCAAGTTGTTACTATTTTTGAATTAAGTTCCTCTTTTTCTCTTCAATGGTAAATTCATCAAGGTTTTCCTCTAGCTCTCTCTCTTTTTATTGTTTCTATAGATTTTATTTTACATAATCTACATTATGATCTATAAAGGAATTTCATTAAGGAAATTTCAATTAATGATCAAGGTACCTAAATTCTTAACATGAACTATTCTATGCAACATATCAATAACCTTTTAGCTAGAAGGAAGAATTACTACATGTTATTTGGCTCTTAGATTAATTGGAAAAAATTTGTTGTATATTGTAATAGCAATATTGATGAGCAGGTTACTTGCAAGCCTTATAAAATCTTGAAAAAAGATTGTCTTAATAATTTTAAGAATACCTTTTTCCTTTAAGCCTAATATTAATATTTTATGGAATTATGTAATTGATAAAATTGAAAATAAGCATGATAAATGGAAAGATAAAAAGCTTACACTTGCAGATTTCCAAATTTAGATCTATTCCTACTTGGCAAAGCCTTATTTTTAGTTGATCTCTCAAGGTAGAGGAAACATTTTTATATCCATCAATTGTTATAAGTAGCTTTTCCTTTTTGAACATTCTTACCTTATATTGTGCTCTTAGCTTTTCATTATTGATCTAACCCTTGTTAAATGTTATTGATCTAATCCTAATTCGCTATTACTTTTTGTAATTTACTACTTTCACAATTCTTCACTTTCCATCTCAACTTCTTCTTCTACATGTGTTATCTCTTCCCAATGGTAGTGTTGATATTAGTTTCTAAGTACATCGCAATGTAGGTTACAACAAATCCAAGGGTTGCATCACAATATATTTCTAGTTTGTTATCCAAAGTGGCAACACCTACACAACATTTAACATCAATGGTGGCATTCGGTGATGGTAGCTAGCTAATATTTTGGATGTGTATGTATGCATTTGTAGTATTAAATTAATAGGAAATCTCACCTCTAAGGTTGAATAATTAACAAGGTTTGAAAAAAAATATTTTTGATATGAAAATAGGAAGGTCATTACCATGAAATTAATTTAGATGATTTTATCAATGTAGTGGGACACTACCTAGCTAGTCTTTTCATGATAAAGTTGATTTAGACGATTTTGTCAACCTAATGGTATCTAGCCCACATTAGGAAACCCACATTAGGAAACCTTAGGTGATAGTGAGGAGCTACGAACTTAGGATAGCTATAAAGTTGATGCTAATCATAACATAGTGTAATAGTTGAATTCTACATGCATGAGGGTTTGTAACCCAATAGTTAGCCTTGTCTTGCATAAGGATTGGTTTAGATAGATAAGATATTAAACAAAACAATATTAATGGCTAGTTTAATTTAGTATCAACCTTGTAGTTATTCTTATGGAATATCACTGGTAATGCAAGTCCTAAATTAATGTGTAACTATGCATTAACAATAAAGTTAATACAATAACCTATGCATTAATGTAAAGTTAATGCATTAGCTAATGCATTAATGGCTAAGTTAATGAACTTGATTAATAGTAAGTTAATTATAATTGTATTTGGTTCTAATAGTATACATTGTAGTGTGGACCTGATCTTCTAGTTTGTTCCAATGACACCAAGATGGTTTCCTCTACAGTATATGTGTTCTAATCCTTTCTACATGTGTTTCATGCAAATTTTAGTTAGAATACTTGGATAGAGTTTCCAAGTGTCAATGTAAATGCTAAATTGAAGTATGTTACAGTAACATAGATGATCAAGAATAATTTGTAATAAAAGGATTCAAAAATTATGCATTTTAAATCCTTGTTATGGATTTAAAAGGCTCATGTGATTATCTTATGTATCTTTTGTAACTTGTACATTAAGGTTTTGTACTCAAGATGTTAGTGTAACATTACATGGATTTCGTTAAATGCTTTATTCTCTATGATTTTTTCAAGTATCCTAATTAGTTATTAAGGTTTATACTTGATAATTTAATATTATCCAATTGATGAGTGGCGAGGTACCCCTACACTCAACCATACGAATACGAGCGTGCATGCGTGATCTAGTCGAACTTCGCAAACTAAATACCTTACGCCACAAGAAACACTTGGGGTTAATCATTCATTGTCTTCCCAAGCTTGCTTGTATGTGTCATGGTGTATGGTTAAGCAAGTCTGAGGTATGTGATTTTTTTGGTATTTTTTAGTTTATCTCCTAAGCTATGAGGGAAAGGGTTGAGAATCTAACTAACTCTAATTAATGTCCTAAGTCTAAATTAACTAGCGTCAGCATCTGTTCCCACTTACCGTACACACCTTGAACCATGCAACTATGGCTACCAAATGCTAATCATTACTAGGATCACCACACGTAACGCAAGTGCTCGAAGTGGTCGTACTAAGGCACCTATTTAGCTTAAGTGTGATAAGCAGCCGATTCCTTGATTAGCCATACACATCCGTAGATGCTCGTAATCAAGTCGTACTCATGCGCACTAGGAAAGCAATAAATAACAATAAAATAAAACCATGTACTGTAAGGTTTATCCAATCAAGTTTGTCTTTATTACCGTACACAACTTGTGTTCAGGTTACAAAGTTGCTCGAATAAAGAGCCGTTCACTCTAGGACTCCTACTGCAGGCACATGGGAAAAATTCTAACCCTGGAGTGTTCAAACTGCTAGAGCTTCACTACTTCTAGCCAAGATTGGGAAATAAGGGGAGTGCCGCCTGTTATTTATAGATATGGTAGCGGACCGCGATATCGCGGCGGCCGCGATATCGCGTACGTGATATCGCGGCACTATGCATGTCGCATCTCATCATACCCCCATGACTAAATGAAAACTCATCCTCGAGTTCCTTACAATGATATCAGGTAGGTATGGGATTATTGAGGGGAATGGAACTAATGGGATGACATGTGAACGGGTCTTTATTACAAGACTTGACAAAAACTGGTGTTCATGACAACAATGGTGAACACCTTATTACAATGACATCAGGCCACATTTGGCAACTGAGAGAAAAGAGGAGAGAGAATAGAAGAGAAGAAGAGAGAAGAGTCTTGTTGCTGCCAACGCCTAGATTGCACCGTCTGTTGTCCATCCGTAAGTGCATTATCAATTCCACTCCTTGCATAGCTGCTTCAGTGCTGCTCCATTCCAAGTGTTTGCTCCAGATCCATTCTGTTGTTGTATGATTGCCATCTGCACACACAACACAATCGTATATTAGCAAGGGTAATTGGGTCATTAAGTAAATAATACCTTGCTTCGGTTTAGGTTCATTGGCTAGGTTGTGGTATGGCTGATATGGATCTGGGAAAATGTAGATGATGACTACCGAAGGTATAGGGGTTAGGAAGAAAAACGAAAAAATCCGGGGCGTAGGATAAAAATCAAAAAAATAGGTCCCATACCCCCATGACTAATCGCGAACCTCCGGTAGCGTTAGAATGGAGAAAGAAAAGGAGTAAGAAAGATAGGTAAAAAGGGACAACTGTGGCATCAGTGAAGTGGATGTCAAGATGGAAATGAACAAAAAAAAAGTAAGTGCAAAATGTTAAGTAAAAGAAGATAACTAATGTTCCAAATAGGAATGTTAGTGGGTTCTCCCCAAAGCAGGCTCATGCCCTTAATGCCCTAACAATCCCACATTCAAAGAGTCCGTAGGCTCTGGGAATGTCCTTTGGAACAAGAGTTAAAGTCTTAACCGTAAGAATTTACCAAAAATAAAACAATGCATCAACCAAAATAGACACTAATTATACAACCGGCAATGAGGTGAACAATGGAGAGAAGGATGGGAAGAAGAGAAGTGGAATGGAATCCCAAGAACAAGGTGGTGTACAGCCCCTTGTGTGGTTTATGATTAATGTGACTTGGCGAATCTCATGCCAACTTTGGCTCAAACCAACCACTTCCAGTGACTTTGCATCAATGCATTGGGCTAAATAATCCACTTGGATAACAAGGATACATCTTCAAAAAGCCACCACCATTCCGATGAAACAACAGAGAGAATGGGAAGAGAGAAGGGCCTTAGTTAGAGGGAACACTTTGGTTCCATAACTAGTGCTTG
>MNCI01008302.1:487588-540151 GCA_015680685.1 Gnetum montanum | reverse complement strand
GCTAGCCGTACACACTCGTGGATGCTCGTAGCCAAGTCGTACTTATCACACGTTCTAGCCTAGCGATGAGCAGCCGATTCCTTAACTAGCCGTACACATTGGACTACTACTGGGATTACCAAGCGCAGATCTTGGAATACGCTACTAGGTTACCAAGCAGCCAATGCTCGTAGTCATGTCGTACTCACGCATTGCAACAAACAGCCGATTCCTTGATTAGCCGTACACATCTGTAGATGCTCGTAATCAAGTCATACTCATGTGCACTAGGAAAGCAATAAATAACAATAAAATAAAACCATGTACTACAAGGTTTATCCAATCAAGTTCATCTTTATTGCCGTACACAACTTGTGTTCAGGTTACAAAGTTACTCGAATAAAGAGCCGTTCACTCTAGGACTCCTACTGCGGGCACATGGGAAAAATTCTAACTCTGGAGTGTTCAAATTGCCAGAGCTTCGCTACTTCTAGCCAGGATTGGGAAATAAGGGGAGTGCCGCCTCTTATTTATAGATATGGCGGCGGACCGCGATATCGCGGCACTATGCATGTCGCATCTCATCACCAATGATTTAATTTTGGATTTTAAGTTTTGCATATACAATATATGGATTTCTAAGAAATTCAATCAATCCTATAAGTGATTTTTATAAATTATCTATGGCTAATTTTAGATTGTAACAATATCATTTATCTCAAAATAGTTTCATCAATATCAATCTTATTTCATTGTTAATTTCAATCTTATATCATTGCATTTCAAAGTTTATTTCATATATAATTATTCATTGTAATCAAGCTTGTGAAGCTCAACTTCTTGGAGCTCGTAGTCTTCGTTACTCCTTGCATTCACATCCTTCTTACTAGTCTAAACTAGTTAGGAGTGAAGAATAGAAGGATGAACATCTCCAAAGTTTTCTGCCATAAAAAACTTGCTTCTAATGTATACATCTAAGATGTTTCTCTTGTGGGTGTATTTATACAAATCTTTATGTTTGTATGATTACTAGTGATTTTTGTAGGTTTGCACTAAGCATCCTAAGCTCTTGTACATTTAAAGTAAATAATCTTAACATTAAAAGTTAAGTTTCAAGCTTTAGTCTATATTATTGCCACTAGATCATGTCATCACCATGAGCCTCTCATGTCATAGATCATGACCATAACCTAACTGGTAACTTTAGTTCACTCGTGTCTCATTCTTCACTCTTGTTCTTATTGCATTATGAGCTACAATGCATCCATGATATCCTTGCAACCTCATAACTCATGGACCATCAAATACAATCCTCTTATTACATCCCTTTCGAGACATTGGGTATGACAATATGATTATGATTTACATCTTACGTGTATGATCCTAGTGGGTTATCAAGGATGAGTTAGTTTATTATTATTGTGCTTTATATGTTAAGATGCTTTAGTCTTTAGGTTATGATTATGATGTGTTTATATTCTTAACTAACATGATTATGTGCACTAGTCTTATGTGATGTCTTAGATATGCAATGTGGCTAGCAAGGATGTTGGATTAGGGTACAAGAGCACCTATTCAGTATGTATTTATACACATTTGAATTGTAGCACAATGTTGTGTGATGCTTGGATTTGAGTTTAACATGTGGATATGTAGAGCATTTGATATGGATCTAAGTTTAGATGGATTTTTATTTGGAGTCCTAGTGAGTTTGTTATGCATGTTAGAAGTGTAGGGCATTAGTTAGGGAGGAAATAAAAAATAGACTTATAAAAATAATTCCTATTTTTTAAAAAAATTTAAAAGTTGAATTATTTGACAAATGAACATGACATCGAAACAAAGAGAGATTAAAGTTACTTTATATAAATCACATATCCTTTGTACATGTTTTATAAATCATTATATGTTTTCTTTATTTTCCACTATCTTCCTTACCAAGTACCTTAAGAATGCAAGTTTTCTACTTTCATAAAGATAGAAATTGATTTGAGTTTCTTCTTTCCATTTCTTTAGTTTTCTTTCATTTTATTTTACTCCTTTTATGGAATTTTAGCATTGTTGATGGCTTTTTCTTGCTCTGAACTTGAATTTAGGATGCTACAGTCGTATCTACATGGAAACGAAACTTGTTTGTAGCGAAACTACATCTTGCCAGATTTATAAGGATTTTATGCTTGTTTTAAACTTTCTACTTCAACAATTATAATTGCTAGGTTATGTTAATATTTTCCTTATATTTTCGTGCCAAATTAGTATATATGATCATGTGATGTAGGCATGTAGGATGGAGATTTAAAAGATTAAGTTTGAATATATTGTTTCACAAATTTTCCAAAATTTTACTATTTTGGTTGCAAATTGTTTATTAATAAATATGTGATGTATGAAATGATGTGGACTTGTGAAATATTAGATGTAATGTTGATGAAACTAGCATGGTTAGAATATTATATTTTATGGATCTCTTATTATGCAGGAATTTCAATTTTCATTGGCTATAATTAAATAATATTATTTATTATTTTACTAACTAAACTTTAAATGCACATAACCATGCTTCCAGGACTCTAATTGAAGTGAGATTAGTGTCATTGGGACTATCTTGGGATGTAGTTTCTAATCATTGAATTTGTATTCTCTTTTGGCATATAACATCTTGGAGGTTAAAATAGTGGTCATTTTTACAAAATTATATGGAGTTCAAGAAGTATGATTATGACATGAAATTTTGTTTTGTCATGTTGTGGTATTGTTCTCATGGAATGAATGTAACTATTAGGTGTAGATGTATGTGGTTAGTTTGTGTTTGTTTTGGATATGTTGTGTTTGCAACATGTGTTACCTTAACCTAGCCTAGATTTGTGCATGTCTTCACAATGATGCTTGCAGCAATCGCTAGTAGGTGATGCTAGCATAAGTGTATGGATGAATTGGTGATGAGGCACCCTGGAGGTAGTTATGGATTAACCCTTACTATGATGCATCAATGGGGCTCCTATCTCAAGCCTCATCATGAGAGTGTGAGAGCATAGATGTGTTCATCGTTATGGTTGGTACATGGCATAGATGTGTTCATCCCTATAGCTAGTCCTCCAGGAAGCTAGTAGTTATAGGTCATAGGTTGATGAATCCTAACACTAGTTGGGAAAATAAAATACTAATAAAAGACCTACAGGCAATGGTATTTTATGAGTACTCATGAAACCATTTCACATGCTACACTAAGTGTAGATATGCTAGTGACCATATGGGAAAGATATATATAATGATATCAATTTGTGAGTCATAGAATCAATAATAAATCTTATGATTGATCTATAATTATGTGATCCATGTATTGCTTGATGGTATGTAGTGGGCATGACTACATGTGGAAAATAGAACTTAGAAGGGGGGGATGAATAAGTTCCTTAAATCGAACCTTTATAAAACAAAGCATACACATGAATTTATGTGATTTCTGACCTTGGATACTTCACACTCAGAGGATAGATCACAAGCACATCTCCAGACTTTATTGCTCTCAAAATGTGATTGAAGGCTCCACACCCTGTATAATCATCAAGCCCTACTCTAAAGTGTTATACTGCAGCACCAATCACTCAACCTTGCAAGCTTCCATCATGGTTGGAAATGTGGTTTCAAGGCTTCTAAAACCTTACATTCTTGAGCTCTACACCAAAGTGTTGTACCATAGCACCAAAAACTCAATTTCGCAAGATCTTAACAAGCTTAAGAAACTCAACCCCACAAGGCAACAAGAATAAGAATTACAAGGAATGATTGTAACTCAATCTCTTAATCCTTGTAGAATTAGATATAGCACACTTTAAAAAGACAAAATGATAACATAATGAAGAGAAATAGAGAATTCAATGATTACAAATGAATGTACAATGAATACAATAAGGCTTGTACTTTTCCAAAGGCACATCAAGTCTTCTTATAGTTGTCATGTTGCTAAATCCTTCTCAAAACTCATGCAATAGCTAGCTAACAATTACTAATGATCATGGGAGACATCTTTCTTACATCTAAGACATCTCTCTGAATTTACCTTCAAATTTGGAAAGATGTATTTGTTTCCTAAAATATGTCTTTTTGAAGTGTCCATCATGAAAGATGTCTTTGCTCAATGAAAGATGTCTTTTGTATTTGATCTACATTCAATAAAGACATCTTTGCCTCATGAAAGGCGTCTTCGGCTAGGGGAAATATGTCTTGCTATTTTTGAATATGTCTTTCTAAGTTTTCTCTGAGTTCACACCAAATCTACCAAGATGTTTGCTGCTTCCCAGAGACATCTTTCTTCACTTTCTCTTGCATGATGAATGCATTGTTCCTTGTCTGCAACCTTGATCTTCCATATGCTTTAATGACATCCACTTTGCTTGTAAAATATCAAGTCCTTGTCCATGTTCTTTGGATGTTCATTTGAAGACATGTGGATGACCTCCTCCTTTGAGCTCTAGGATAGTTTGTTCCTTGTCCTCTTTAGCTCATCTTGGTTCCCCATGTACATAGCTTTACAAACACAATAACCATACAAATAACTTTTGTCTCCATTTTACTTAACATTTTTAGCACACCAAAACACACCAAATGGTCCATAATCTCCCCCTTTTTAGTGATGTTCAAAACTTAAGAAAATGGATTAGTGATCATACCAATATAACCATCCCACTCTCCCTCTTTTTGAACAATAACAAAAAGGATAAGGTGAAAAAATGTATATAGAAAAGAATAGTAATATCCACATAATATGGAGAGCCAAGTATCACTCATAATCCTAAAAGATATATGAAGTATGTATTTATCAAGTCCATGAGAAGGTGCCCCAAATTTTGCAAGAGTAGAACAAACCTTCCAAGTGAAATTCAATCTTGAAGTTGAAGCAAAGGCTTAAGTAACCTATCTCTAAAACAATAATTCATTAGTAGTGCAAGGTGCTTGGAATTCAAAGAATCTTCATTTTTATACAACATTAGCAAATAGGCATATCTTCATGATGAGGTAGATATAGCCATACAACTTGACAATGGAAAACCATTGATGTCAAATGAATACATTCCCATAGAGTAATCATGTTATTACTCAAAATAGCAAGGAATGTAGTGCATCCTCTCCTTAAGGTGTGATTGTGAAGATTGATAATTTCTCTTTTGAGGTCAAAATAAGGAGTTGTAATTAATTCAACATTCAATTTTAAAGTTCAAGGCAATGCAACAGCCAAAACCATTGATCAAAAATAAAACATGTTGATAAATATGCATTCTCCTCATGTAAATTTGATCATGTAAAAATAGTCTATCAATACAAAATATCAAAGATAGAGCATATAGAAATAGGTGTTTCATTAAGTCTCACAAATAGGAAAGTAAGAATATTACAAGTGTTGCCACACATATATCACAAACTAATCCAAGATTTTCAACCAATATTTAAGCTTGAAGTGAAGTGTGAACATTGAGGACCAAGTAATTTGTCTTCAAAATAAGTAATCAGTATGGATCTTCATCTTGGTAAATGAGCATATAGTAATCTACAACTTGAAACTATCCATGTCAAATTCCTAAAATCTGCATCTCAAAGTAAATTATTCAATGGATAACTTAATCAAAAGTATAAAGACCCAAACATTATCATGCCCTTGCTCATAATATCACCTACTTGCTATATAGAAATAGATACTTCATGCTTAAGCTTATGATTGAACATCGAATAGGTGGTTTGTTAGTTCAAAATCCATGAGGACCAATAGAGATTAATGCTAAAGATAATTGATCTAATAGACTACATCATGTAATTTAGGATTCAACCAAAAGAATTTATCAAAAGAGTATGAAAGTCATGCATGTTTTACAAGTCAATTCAAAAACCACAATCATTTACAAACAATAGATGCTCATAAGGAACTAAGTATTCATGTGCTATTAAGTACCTTTTAAAGTCAACCATTCAAGACTTTGCCATCCCAATAAATACCTCTTGAAGTTCTTTTCTTGCTTATTGTGCATTTTGGCTAAAGTCTCCATGGACTCCTCCTACATTGATGGCCCCCAAGATGACTGAGATGTAGGCTCCCCCTACATATGTGCTACTTATCTTGGGCTTTTAAGGTCAATATGCAAAAATCACAAACACACTATAACTATAGACCAACATTAAGCTTAATTTATGGAGATTTAAATCTTCAACCAGTTGTAGATCAACATTAAGCTTAATTTATGGAGATCTAAATCTTCAACCAGCAATATTGATAGAGGTTTGTCTCATCTTATAAATGGAAAAAATCATTCCAAATACTATGAGCATAGAAATAGATCATTGCAAGAATTTCAGATTAAGCAAGAGAAGAAATCAAACCAAGGGAAATCATTACAAGTGCTATTATAAGTCTTCACAAAACTAATTAATATAAGAAATACTTTAGACACTTATTCCACCATATATGATTTTGACATAGATAATTTAAGACTTCTCATATACTATCCTTATTAACTAGCAAAAAAAGATATAAAGACTTACCTTGCTTATTGATAAATTAAGAAGATTATTTGAGTTTGGAATGGGAACCCCTATCATGAAGTACCTCCTCATCCTTAGGTTCTCTTTCATTAGATTTTATATGTGATGTCTCTATTTGTTCATTTTACTTGTGATAGAACTTTGAATCATTTTTTGCATTATTTTCAAAACTCCATGTCTTTTCACTATCACTTATAGGTACCTACACAATTTCCTTATCAAATCCCTTTTGACAAGACTAAGCATTAATCTTATTTTAATCATCATGGTTAAGAGTTTGTATAAAATCACAATTTTTACATATAAAAGTAGTATTATTCTTAAGATTAGAACTATCAAACCTTACCATTCTTGGGCTTGAGCTTGCATTTTCATGTGTTGCATCCTCTAAATTCTTTACCTAATTTTCAGAAATCTCCTCATCTTGAATCTTGCTACAATCCTTGTTACAAGAGGAGTTGTTGAATCTCATCTTTTATGTCTAAGATCTCTTCTTTCATTTTAGCATGAATAGCATTTAACTTAGAAAGAACTAGTTTCTTTGCCTTCCTAATCAAATTATTTAAGAGAAAAATTTCATCTTTAAATTCACTATACCTCTCATCACACTTACCATGTTGTTCAGCTTTATGTGAGGAAGATTCATCAGTAAGCACCATGCACATGAGATGAGAATCTTTAGGAGAATTGCATGCTTCTTCTTCACTTTTCACACTATCATCCCAACTTGTATAAAAGTTGGTCTTTTTCAGTTCCTCATCATTGGATCTCTTCTTTGGCTGAACTTTGCTATCATTTGGATCACTAGTACATTCGAAGGCCATCTATGGAAAAGAAATATAGATTAGAAGAATTTTAAAAATTTCTACCTCTTTCTCTGCCTTTAAAGAAATTTGGCCTTTGTTGTTGCTGAGATGTCCCTTTGTTTCTTCTTGTAAGCAATCATTGTAATCTCCTTGAGAGAAGAACAATCTCATCTTCATTTCCCTCGTCATTTTCATTGACCTCCTTCTCCTTGGAGGTAGTCTTTAGAGCAAATAGGTTTTTCTTGAATTTCTCCTTTACTTATGACATTCATTTCATAGGCAATGAAAGCACTTTGAAGTTTCTCAAATCTTACAATTGTGAAATCTCTAATTTCATCCATGGTTGTGATCTTAGGCTTGAACTCCAGTTGTAAAGTTTTGATCGTTTTGATGATGATGTCACTTTTGGGCAAGTATTTTCCTATTCCTCTAATGGCTACAACAAGATCATTAGCACTAGAAAAATAATCCTTGATTTTCTCACCTTCTCACATTTTGAGTTTATCATATTCACTTTGCAGAACTGCCAATTTTGATTGCTTAACAATAGAGGTTCCTTCATAAGTAGCTTCGAAAGTAGGCTAAATTTCTTTAACCATTTTACATCTTACTAGCCTATTGAATTCATATTTATTCAATGCATAATATAAACAATCTTTTGCTTTTGAATCAAACA
Organism: Gnetum montanum; assembly: GCA_015680685.1. Lineage (NCBI taxonomy): Eukaryota > Viridiplantae > Streptophyta > Gnetopsida > Gnetales > Gnetaceae > Gnetum > Gnetum montanum. Next base: position 532,159 of record MNCI01008302.1, on the reverse strand, counting down.
TGAATGTATCCATTTCCTCTTGAGACCATTTGTTTCAAGGCTTAATGATGTTAATGTTGCTGTCAACGAGTGGAGCATGGCCTTCCAAGATTGACTTCCAAACTTCAAACTCCATGGATTTGTAGAACCCTTCCATTTTGGCCTTCCAATAGGTGAATTCAAATCTGTCAAACATGGGTGGCTTTGTGTAAGAAGTTTCCTTGATTGTTCACTCTTGAATTTGATGATGAAACAAAGAGTACCAAGCTTCAATACCACTTGTGGATCATAGAACTTAAAAAGGGGGATGAATAAGTTCCCCAAATCAAACCTATATAAAACAAAGTACACACACAAATTTATGTGATTTCCCAATGTGTGTACTCCACACTCAGAGGGTGGATTGCAAGCACACCTTTGGACTTTGTTTCTCTCAAATTTGATTAAAGGATCCACATCCTATATAGTTTCCAAGCTCCACTTCAAAGTGTTGTACTACAACACCAATCATTCCACCTTGGAAGGTCTCATCAATCTTGGAAATGTGGTTTCAAGGCTTTCACAACCTTTACAATCTTGAGCTCTGCACCAAAGTGTTGTACCACAACATCAACAACTCAATCTTGTACAATCCCAACAAGCTCAATGAACTTAACTCTGCAAGGCAACAAGAACAAGAATTACAAGGAATGATTGCAACTCAATTTGTTAATCCTTGTACAGTTAGGTACAACACACTTTACAAGGTCAAAATGATAAGACAATAAAGAGCAATAGAGAATTCAATGATTACAAATGATTGTACAATGAATACAACAAGGCTTGAACTTTTCCCAAGGCACACCAAGTCTTCTTATAGCTACTGTGTTACTAAATCCTTCTCAAAATTCATACAATAGCTAGCTAACAATCATGGGAGACATCTTTCTTACATCTAAGATGTCTCTCTAAATTTTCCTTTAATTTTGGGAAGACATGTTTGTTTCCTAAAAGACATCTTTTTGAAGTCTCCATCCTGGAAGATGTCTTTGCTCAATGGAAGACATCTTTTTGAATTTAATTTGCATTCTATAAAGACGTCTTTGCCTCATGAAATATGTTAAGTAAAGACATCTTCCAACATTGCACTAACATAAGCCTTACTAAAGTAGATAGATGGCTATTACATAGTCATAGATATAATCACTATCAGACATAATCAATCATACATCCATTACACTACACATACATCTCCACTATCATGAAGTAAGGCTTATGTCAGTGCAATGTGTGATATCGTATGTACATGTGTTTCTTAGAGCATGCACAAGACTAATGGTTGATGCAGGTTGCCTTGTACCCCATTCCTCTCCTCTAGTGCAGTACTTGTTGACTATCTACTAAAGGAAGTGTGAAGGCCTCCCACTCAATTTTATACTCAATTTATTTATTTACAGGTAGAAGTTACAGAGGTGCAAGTGAGCACTAAGAGAGAGTAGAGAAGAGGAAAATATTTAGGGATTGGTTAATGTATATTTTCACGTACATTATTATGGACTATTCATATTTGTATGACCCTTACTATACTGTTATATATATAATGATCTTTATATGTTTTTGTATCTTATGAGAGCAATATATATTTTTGGGTTTATGTAGAGACATGAAATTTTATAAATTGAAATGTATGCTTAGTCTTTAGGTTGACATGGATTTTTGTACAGTTTGACCTTCCATACCATATATATATATATATATATATCAAGTGATTTATTCTTAATGTATTTTCATATATGACTAGTTTCTTAGTTTGTCATGCTTTCATTGTTTTATTACTAACAATCCTAAGCATCACTTTATCTTAGCAAGGTGTAGTAGGAAGAGGTGTTACACCCCTCATAGTTTCTTGTTTTAATAATATTTCCTTTAACACTACAAATTGCAACCAACTTATGATAAACTCATGTTCAACACCTTGAAGCTCTCTTAATAGTATGACATCATGTTCCCAAAGTTCATGACAAACATCAAATATACATAACATTCAACATTATGTATAAAGAAAATAATAGGGAAAATGTAGAAGGAAAATGAAAAAAATCACTTTATTAATATAGAATAGTATATTTGAGTCATGCTCTAAGGATTTCTTGGGATTATCTTCCTTCAGCATCTATTCCTTAGAGGCAATCCAACACTACCACCACTGTTAGGCCTATAACTAGCCAAAAAGAATGGCTAGTCACCTTCCTATTCTACTTTATCTAGCACCTATTTTTCATCATTGTTAGCTCCACAACTCCATCCTAATATAATCTTTAAGGCCCGAGTATAAATATCTTAGGTCAAACCCCCAATGGTCACCTTAAGAGACATGCCCATTATTACAACATGTTCTATTAGGTCTTAATTACAACTTGTCCTTTTGGGTCTTATTACAATAATTACATCATTTTTTATAAAGTAACATCATCGTTGTTATGGAACAACACTATTTGGAAATGGGGATGTGACAAATAATGTAATCTCCTTGTGTTTGTAGAATCTTCATGATAAAGTCACACTCTGCCTTTGATGTGAGTTGTATGTTAATTGTGACCTACTCATGTTTACAAGTAGGTATATTTGTATTCTTTGTTGTAGACTGTCACAACCTAATAGTGACCATATAGAAAAAAAAGTCAAAACCATATCATGATCAATGGTCTAGTCATAGTCCTTTGCAAATTTTCACTATGATGCCTCTAAAAGTTGCAATTCAATCATTGTTTGAAAAATAAAGGCAGAAAATGTCAACATTACACACAAGAAGAGACTTCATAGACCTTGGAGTGGATCCCTAAGAGCCAAAAATTATTCTTGTATTGATAAGAATCATTTGTGAGTTAATTTCATCAATTACTTAATATTATAAATTCTCATATCCATGATTACTTTATTTAGGAATTTTTCCTAATTATTCTTACTCATGAAACTAGGTACTCTTGAATTTACAATGAATGTCTTCATATGCTACTCATCAATACTTAAAATACCACTTCAATTATGTCTTGTTATTGGTAGATTCTCAAACTACACAACTTGTAGTTCAAATATTTAGTTTAAGACTACCCTTTTAATACTCTAATCCATGTTAGTTGATCCTTCTCTAGTGTTTTGGATATGTTACACTTTGTGTCTTGCTTCTTACTTGAAACTCATACTTTGTAAGTATGAACATACATAGTCAATTTACAACTTCATCTTGGACTCATGTTGGTCTTTAATCTTTGGTCTATTTAGATCTTGTTAGTTGTTTATTATTCATTTTTCTTATGGTTCCATTTTAATTCTTATTTATCCATCTCTTATGATTTTCATATTGTTATCATCACATATTTTATACTTTATGAGTATATACAATGTTTTGACTTACAACTCTAGGGTTTTGTAATTATTCAACTTACAAAACTAATGATTGAATAAGTTAATCTTGATTATGATCTAAAAAGTACTATCCCTACCCATACAATAGAGTAGATATGACTAACTATAAAAGTATCTTACCTTAAGATTGCTTTACTACTAATGTTGCTTCTTTAAGATATGTACTTTAATTTTATCATTGTTTTAATATAATTTGAAAATTCTTCAATAAATGATTATTTTATTTTATTTTATTTTGTGAAATAAAATTGAACATCATCCTACAAAGTACCATTTGGCTACCACTTAAAGACGTGCTTGATGATTTTAAAATGGTTATGTGATAAGCTACTTTAATTTCATCATTATTTTAATATAATTTAGGAATTCTCTATCACATCCCAGAATTTAACTTAGAATTAGCCATGAGTAAATCACACAAGTCTAAAAACTTAGGATGTTTGACATCATAATTCTTATTAACTAAAGAAAGAATAGCATAACCATTATAAAACATAAAACCATAAGTGCATGGTGTGATTAAAAAATCCATATCAGAGTGCTCTTAAGTAAATATCTTAATTCATAACTAATTTTCATATGACATAACATAAACTAAAATCTCAAAAAGTTGATGGCAATATCCATTAATACATTAATCCAAATATATCATGTCTATCAATACATGAAACTCAAAAGAAAACAAAGGAAAAAACTCCATCAATCATTCTTCAATAATCAGATGTAGGTGGTGTATAATTATGGTTAATGGCATGGGAGTAAAGGGATGCATTGAGAACAACATGATATGAGCATGGTGATAAAAATTTGGCATGGATGGATATAGAGCTTTTAGGTGTTTTTGGAGTGGGTGGTTGTGATGAGGATGGAGTAGATTAGGATGCCATGATCGCAAGAATAGAACTGGAGAATGTCCTTGAGAGGTTAGTTAAGACTTCAAAGGACTATGCATTGGCCAGTTAAGGACAAAAATCTGTTGTTCTCACTCAACAACTCATACCTCTAAGTAGACTAGAATAGGTAACAAGGGTCTATGTTACTTAAAACACAATCAATATACAAGATTATATTGCAAACTAAAAAGCAGAGATGCTAAACAAGAAATTTACATTAGCTCAACTTGCGAAGATTTACAATGGAGGCCTAGAGGCCTTTCATAGATAGATTAGAGGGGATAGCATGCATACTATGCTATGGATAAGGATACTAGGATGGCATAAGGATAAGATAGTCATTACATCACATCACACATGCTATTGCACTTATTTATTTACATGACACAACATCAATTCAAAGGACTTTTAGGATTGCCTTATGAATGTTACAAAACTTGGAGCATGCCTTCTGGCAGTTTGGACAAGTTTAGATAAGACGTGACATTTCATCAAGCAAACTTAATCGTGAGGAGGACACATCTTGAGCATCTTCTAGTGTGGGTCTTTCAAACTTGACTTCACTTTAATAGATGGTGACTTGCTCGAAGAGATTGATTCGTTGGAAGCAAGAATAGAGCCCATGTTCCCATCCATCCCACTCAAGCAAAGTTGAAAAATACTAGTGAGCATGCTTATTTGCAAATAGGTAGCATTAACTAAGAAAAATATTGTCCAACATGGAATGTTGATGAAGGTGATGTAGCATCTTTGGTTCCATGCATGTCTACTTCAAGTTATTGACAAGACACCATGCCATGCATTACTCAACTATATTCAAAGGCCAATGATACTAATCATTATTTTCGGATGGAGCAGGAGTTGATGGGGATGAACTTTCTAGATAGGCTTTGATCATGAAGCATTTGAGTTCTCTGGTCAAAGCGTCGAGAAGGGCATTGGCTTCGGATGAAATTTACTCAACTGTGGAAGAATATAGGGATAAAAGGAATTCCCACCAAGCAAACTATTGGAATTTTGGAGAGCAATAATTTTTTTTAATATGGTAGATAAATTAGAGGAGTATGTACAAAGAATAAAAGGTTCTTCGATCAAGTAAACATGGAACTATGAATAAAGGTTCTCTATTGGCCAATAGTTAAGCTCATTCTTGGTGAAGATCCCGAATGCATAAGAACAAATTGGTTCTACTCCTAATGATCTAGTTGCCTTAAGTAGAACAACTGCCCATGCTTCATAGATAGCATCTATGTTGAGAATATATGGTCTAGTCAATATTGGATCTAATGCTGGTAAGTTTAGGCAAATTTGCTTAGCTAGATCACTTATTGAGTTATCTCAAGAGTCCATGTGAATGATGCTGAATTTTTACAGCAACAAATGTGAGCCATTCGATCTAAGAGGTGATCAATATGTTTTGATACATAATTGATACATCCCAAAAATTTCAAACATTTCTCCTTGGATTCCAAACTTATCAGGAAATTGGTTGATTTTTCGTAGAATGTGGGGCTGCATATGAATCTTTCCATCTTTAATCAAGACACCTAAAAATTCTATCTACTACAGCTAACATACTTGAAATTTTTTGGGGTCAATAGATAACCCTATACCATGAAGTTGAAATAGCTTAGCAAACTAGATTAGATGCTTCTTATGTTCTTCAACAAAGTTTGAAAATATAAGAAAATCATCAAGATAATTGGCAATAAATCCTTTGGTTTTACCAAAAATGCAATCCATGCAACATTCAAATTGTGAAGGAGAATTCTTCAATCTGAATGGCATGACTAATCATTCATATAGGTTGTTTTATGAATGTCTTGCTCAACAATCTTAATTTGATGATAACTAGACTTATAGTCAAATTTTTTGAATACCTTTTTTGCCACAACCCTCTGAATTAATTCTTCTTTATTCAGGAGTGGCCATTTAATATCAATGGTGATTTCATTTAAAGGAATGTAATTAATCACCATGCATGCTTTACCTCTCTTAATTTTAGTGTGATTTCTCACAATGAAGTAGGCACAAGCATAGCTAGATGAGGAGGGTCTGACTAACCCCTTGTTAACAAATTCGGCTACTTGGCTTAATGCCTCATCTTCATTAGCTTTCTTCATCAAAATTACCTTACTCTATACTAGAATAGGATGCATGGTTAGAATAGGCCATTGGGCTATCTTTTGACCAAAACTCAAGAAGATGGTCACAATAGCATTGCTTTAGCTTAGTCATTACTTCATTAATATTGCTAATGCTAAGCCTACCTTGAAACTTGAGCAACTTTTTTGCATGTTTCGATACTTTCTTTACTAGTTATCTTCAACTGCTACTTCTTTCATGATTGTATTGAGACTTGGATTGAAGTCTTCACCCTTGAGTTACCGTGTTTGTTCAAATTGAGGCTTACTCAATTCTAGAGGAATTCGCAGAACCACCACTTTCTTTTCATCAATAGAAATAACTATTAGTTCTTTACTGATAGTATAGGGGGCTACAAAATCCATGAAATTAGTGCCAAGACCAACATCATAACTATTATCACTAATCTATACAAAATTAGTTTCACCAAAAATAGTATCTTCTAACTTTAGTGGAACTTCCAAAGAAAATTGTAATAGATATCTTATGTCATTCATAGTCTCAATTTTAAAAGGCTTTCCCAACTATACCCAATTCTCGATAACTTCAACATGTACAAAGTTGAGAGTTGACCCAGTATCAATAAAGGCAGTGAATTTGCACCACTTGGCCTTTCTATCAATGGTAATCTTTAGAGGAATTAGCAATACACAAATAGTGTAAATGGTCTTCTTGATTTGGTAGAGTACATGTTTTGGTAAGCGTTCAGCAACAGCTTGTTTGGAGGAAACTTCCCATTCAATCATTGTGGCTTTAATAGCATCCTATTTCTCATATGGGGTAATTTTAAACTTGCTAGGCACTTTGGAAGTGATTTGAGAGTCTGAGTAGATCACACTATCATCACTAGAATTTTCATCTTCAGAGAGGAGGGCAAGATGTTCATGACAGAAATATGGATCACGATCCTCTTCCTTGTCATCTCCTAAATGCCCATAACTTGTGGTAGCTTGTTCACCTGTAGCATAAGGATTGATAAAACTATTAGCAGTGGATGTTGATGCACCCAAAGTAATGGAGTAGATTTCTTCTTCATTCTTGTTTAGGAAATACTCTAATTCTTCTAAATATTCAGTGGCCCAATCTTTGGCATCATCTATATCAGCATCATGTCCTCGTACCATTTTCATAGGAGGAAATTCATCCATGTTTCCTTCATAATCATCATCTGATGATGACTCATCATCAAAGAATTGGAGTCGATACACTTTTTCACCTTACAACAAATAAGTTTCCAAGTCTTCTTGGGTCTCAATTGGTTCCCATTCTTCACCATAACTGGAGAAGAAAGACTTGATCTTTGGTAGCATTCAATTTTTGTTAATACATCCATAGGCATAATGTCCTCATTCCTTATAGTTGTAACAGCACACATTTTTCTTATTGCCTGGCTTTCATTGCTTAATAAACTTGTGTCTTCAAAATCAATAGGGTTGCCTTTAAACTGGAAAGGTTCATCGATGATGACATCTTCTGGGGGGCTAAGGTCTTCATTCATTTCTTGATCTTCGATTTTCACCCACAAAGCCAAATACACCATCGATATTGTGACATGTTTTAGCAGACAGAAAAATTTTATGCAAGCTGAGGTTGTATTAGGCCATTTAGAGTTCTATTCTAACCATATGAATAACATCAACAAAATAGGTTGTAGACAAATTAATATTAGAAGCTAAAGCATTATGTAGGACTAATTAACACAATTTATTTGGTAGGGAGCCCAAATAAATGTAGTTGCTAGTGGATCTTTGTGGAGCACTAAGTGATAAATTTCTTTAGCATATTCTGCACTATATTGCTCAAATTCTTCTAACCAGTATAGCTTTCTTTGACTTAACAGCAACTTATCTTGAGTCTTCAAATTGTTGGAAACTTCAATTGTGAACTCTATTAGCAAGGTAATGCATAATCCTTGATACTTGTTGTCAAGTACTTGTTGTTTGGATGCTTGATCAGCATTCTGCCACCAATGACAAATTTTACTTGTAGTTCTTATCATTTCCAAAGTGATAGTAGTTTTATCATCTACTTTGAAAGAATTACCAGTAATTTTGAGATGTTCAATCTAGTTCTAAATAGTATGCAAAATATCCCTAGGTGGGACATAGTCAATATCTAAAATTGGCACTAATTTGGAAGGTAAATTGAAATATGTGTTGTATGATGAAGGAGGCCTTTTGAGATGCTTAGGGTAGGCCATCATAACTTGGCCTTAACAACCTTTAGTTTCTTCTTCACTTCTACTACTAGGTTCTTCTACTAGTTTCTTACACTTTTTTTCTTGTTGAAGTTTTTCAATTTTTTCTACCAATTAATATTTTATTAATGTTTATTATATTAAAGTAATGTTTATTAAGGATCACTAATTTTCAATGGATTGTGGTTCGGTGAATTCAGCTGTCTAACCTCTTCCTTTTGATTAGCTGTAGAACTGATGGAATGCTCTAAGATATAGTTGCAATTTGCACAGGTTTTTAGGACTGCATCTTCAAACGCCATCATGTAGTATGACCCTTTAGGGGTCCATTTACCACCACCTACGAGCCTTTTTCCTTGAACATCCTTTGATGCATGGAGCATGAAAATAGATCCTTGATGATCTAGATTTGAAGAAGAGCTGTTCTTCTTGGATGATGAAGCACCTTCACCATATTTAACAGTAGGAAATACTAGAGGTAAGGTGGCTAACTTGATCACAGCTAATCTCCCAAATTGTTGGATTAAATAATGACTCCATTTTCATCAGACCTTGGGAATCTTCTAAATTCTTGATCTCGGATAAATTTCTGAATGTGAGGAAATCCTTGGATATATCCTTCAGCATCAATGGAACAATCACAAGCAACAAGATGTTTATTACCTACAGGAAACTGAACTCCCCATTTCAGCGTATGGTTGAGAAAGATGGTGTTAGTGAGCTGGAAGGTTCCTCAAGCACCAATGGTGGCATATAATGAACCAATGTAAGAGCTTAATGTCATGAATTTTAACACATAGCAGGAGGGCTAACACTATGTGTTCATCAAAGAGGGACAACTGGTAGTTTGGCTAAATAAAAAAAATGGCATCAACATTAAGCACTCCTTTGAATTGACAAATCTTTGCCAATTTCCAAATGGCCTCTAGGTCATCTTCTAAGCCATCGCCTATTATCCAGCTCTCTAAGAGAGTAACCAAAAATTCGGCCCCAATATCATAATTAAATTTTGGACTAATCAAAATATCAATCTGACCTATGTGGACATAATGATATCCATCTTTCTTCCACTTGGTGATTTCTTCTTTAGTGAAGAAGGGAAGGAATACTAGTCAGATGTCAATTCCTTTGATATCAAGCAGAGCTTCTGATTGTTTGACTAACGTGGCGAACCTTGCAAAAAAGATATTGGAGAAGTTGTAGAGGGCTTCTTTAGGAATTTATAGGAATTCTAGCTTGCCATCAAAGGAAACAAAATACTTACAGCTAAGAATAGCTTCACGAAATGGAATTTCGACCTTCTGATCTTTTGTGACTTCTTATTCTATAGCCTTGGGGTTTGCTACAACACTATGAAACATAAAGGCTCTATGTGTTTCCTAGTCAATATCTTCATCCTAGTTAGTAGCTAAATGTTGATGACTAAAATGATCTTATTCATCCTAGAGTTCTTCCCTTAAGCCTTCTTCAGGATCTCCCTAATTTTTCCATTCATCATTATGCCATGGTTGAATTTTCCAATCTTGGATATTGAGAAGATAAGCTTCTTGATTAGCCATAGCTTCATCAAGAATGGGCTCACTTTATTCATTGAAAACCTGAAGATTGGCCTAATCAAGTTGGTCACAGATCTAAGCATCTTCTACTTCAAATGGGTCAAGATTAGATACATTCAGAAGGGCTAAGATCCTGACTTAGAATAAGGCCTAAGATTAATGAGTGAAATTGGGCTTCAAGAGCTTGTATTGCCATCCTTTCTCCTTGCATCCTTCCAGGAGTTGTTTGTGGTTAGGGATGTAGCTAAACAAATTCATCAAGAAGATCAAGAGGTGGAGGAGGATTAGCTAGGGATAAAATGATAGCAGGTAGATTTGGATAGGACACATAAGCCATACCCATGAGATAGTAGTATTGATCAATGAGGATCATACATTCTTCAATGGTTTTAGCAAATAGATCGGCTAGATCAAGCACACATTGTAGTTTTCTCACAGATGCATCTGAGAACTTTTAGTTCACAAAGGTCTTACCTTTATTAGATGTTGTTAGTGATCCTCCTTAAGGACTAGTCGTTAGTCCTACATGAACTAAATCTAGAAACAAACTCATGAGATTACCTACCCTTTAGTTTTACATCAAGAAAATTAGCCACATAACATTTACAAGTGATGTGAGCATATACTAATTAACTAAATAGTTCTTCAACAATGTTTTTCCACTATCATAATTTAAGTACAATCATAGATAATATGGTTCTAATAAGGAAGGCAACCCTATCATCTACAATGCCTACCCATTGAAACTCAAATTTGGCTACTAAAGGTATGATCATAGGTAATATGGATCAAGCTCTAGAGGCTAACATAGACTTCTGATAATGTCTATCTATTGATTCTATTGAAATGTACTATCAAGAAGTTGGAATGAGATATCAAAGATTAGAAATGATTTAGAGAATAACATGAAATAGATAGGAAAATAGCAGCCACAAGATGATCACAAAAATGATGTGTTTTACCTGATTCTAGGTGTATTTGGATGTGTTTTGATGAGTTTAAGATGTTTCTATATCAAAGAAGATCTATTTGAGCATAAAAAAACTCTATAGACTTTAGTTTGGATGGCTTCATAATTAACCTTGGTAGGATAAATATCTTGCCCTACAAGGAGATGTCTCTTGCAAGATGTCTATAGTTTAAGATAGATGTCTACTACAAGACATCTATTGATAGACATCTCTAGGGATTGGTAGACATCTCTTGCAAGATATCTCCATGACCTTCAAGATGTCTTGTTTAACTGGAAAAAGGTCAAAATAGTCATGAGAGATTCATAAAAAGAATAACATTTATTGAGGACAAGGATGATAGTGTTTGTTATAATGAGACAATAATCAAATCATTGAAAATGTACAAAGAAACAAAGCTTGGAATGGTCACTATATCTTAATAAACCAAGCTATAACAAAGTTGGTTTGCAACACGTTAACCTAAATGTGAATGAATTAGATCACAATAATAGAGGAAGAAATAACTAACAAGTAAGAGTAATTGATGCATGAGAGATAAAATCTCTTAATTAAATACAAGATTACAAAATTCCATCCAATATAGCAATAATGGATTACAATGGATTATCTCCTTGATCAAATTCATAATAAATAGAAAAGTTGAATAAGAGTATGGTAAGTAATAGAAAATCCCCAGCTCACATAGGAAAGGATATAGAAGAAATCTTTGAACAAGTTCATTAAAAATATGATATTTTTTTCAAAATCCCCATATGCCAATTTACAACATGTAGCCCTTTCCATCAACTTATTCTTAGCAAAAAAAAAACACTAAGAAAGTAGTACATTTAAATCCCAAAATATCAATAAAATAATATTAGCAAAAATGTTATTTGATATTAAAATGAGAATTCAAAAGAGGAATATTTTCAAGAAGGAAGATCATAAAAATACAAAGCAAGTTAATTAAAAGATTTTGAAAATATAATGTAATACACCAGAATAATGTTTATAAGGTGATGAGATCAAATCCTTCACAAGGCATAAATCAACCAAAGATTAATAAAAGTTAAAGATAGACCAAGAAATCTTCCTCCTAGAAGATTAGAGAAGAAGCCATACCTTTGGCCAGTTCACATTGAGCTTTTAGTAAGTTGTAGACTCTTGGTGTCACTCCTTCTTCCTTGAAAAAATCCCATGATACAATAAGCCTTATATTTAGGATTGTTATTGAAGGACTTCTTATCCATCTTGAGCTTAGGCCAAACCACCTTAATGTGACTTGGTTCCTTATAATAAAAAGAGGTTCTCATCTAACCTTAGCCCTTTGGTTGAGAACAAGTTATCTTATTCCTCCTCTAATCAATCAATCTTACTTGGGGCTCCATATTCTATAGTTTCTTGGCTTATCCATCTTGCACTCCATCCTCCACTTGGTCTCTCTCCATCCATAGTGCTCACATTTTTTACCTTTTCATTTTTTTTGATAAAAGCTGATAAATGTTATTTGATGGATGACCTTAGGTCCTTTAAAAACCTTTTTTCATGCAATTCATAATCTTTGAAAACATAAGGAACATATTTAATTAATTCACAAAACCTACTATCATACTCAAGAACTATCATATCACCTTGTAATAATATATAAACTCATCTTTCTTTTTATCATAATAGGTTTTAATAACATAGTGATCCTCTTCCTATTTTTTGAAATCATCTGATATCACATCATCTACTTCCCATCCTTTAATCTAAAGTAAATTATCCCAACAATGTCTACTGGCTCCTTAGAATTAGTTGATGTATAACTCAAAATACCAAAAGCCTTCTTCATCTCCTTCACTTACTTATGAGTCACTATTGGATCATTAGTTTTTCTGAACATAGGTGGAAGTAGCTTTCTAAACTCCCCAACCAACTTTTTATTGTTAGGCTTTATGCTTATGACTCTACCTTGGCAGCTGCCTTTGCTTATCAAGTTCATGAGGATTTGAAGCAATTGTTATTGCACATTATTGTCTCATCACTCTTACCTCTTCTCAAATGTATATGAAAAAACTAATAAACTCTAATTAGTGATCTAAAAATCATGCTATGATACCAACTTGTCACACCCCAAAACTTTATACTTAAATAATGCAAGTTTAATCACAAAAATCTTATTACTTGGACATGTGATGATATAATGTTTATAACCAAAGAAGAATGATCAACATAAGCATTATAAATCTTAATCAAAATACATGGTAAAACTAAAATTCATATCAAGTACTTAAGTAGCAATTCCATTACTCCTGTTCCATAAATGAATCTCATAACATGATAAGTTCATAGCCTTAACATAGAGTTAATAATATCCAACTTTACAAAAATTCAAATACATCATGATCATCATAACATAATCAAATCATCATCACTTAGAGTATGATTGTAGGTGACATGGTTCAAGTTCTAGAGGATAATCCAAACTTAATGTCTATCCATCGATTCCATTAAATGCACCATAAAGAGATCAAAATGAGACATCAAAGGTTAGAAATTATTAAAACAATATTATTAAATAGACAAGAAAATAGCAGCCATAAGATGACCATAAAAATAATGTATTTTACCTAATTTTGGATGTATTTGAATGTGTTTTGATGAGTTTATGGTGTTTCAAGATCAAAGAAGACCTATTTGAGTATAAAACAAGGCTTTAAAATTTAGTTTGGATGGCTTTCTAATTAGCCCTAGAAGGATAGATGTCTTGCCTTGCAAGAAGATGTCTTCTGCAAGATGTCTATAGTCTAGGATATATGTCTCCTATAACACATCTATTGATAGATGTGTCTAACAAGACATCTTTAGGGATTGGTAGATGTCTCCTATAAGAGATCATTAGTGTGTAAAAGACATCTCCATAACCTCCAAGATGTCTTGTTTTATTAGAAAAAGATTAAAATAATCATAATATATCCACAAAAATATTAACATTCATCGAGGAAAAGGATGACAATGTTGGTGATAATAAGACAATAATCAAATCATTGAAAATGTATAAGAAAATAAAGCTCGAGTTGGTTACTCTACCTGAACAAATCAAGCTATAACAAAGTTGGTCTACAATACAAAAAGTTGAATGCCAAGGGATCATATCACCACAATAGAGGGAAAAATAACTAATTAGTAAGAGAAAGTGATGCATGAGAGCTAAAAACTCTCAAGTAAATACAAGATTACAAACTTCTAGCTTAGGTAGCAACAATGTCTTACAATGAGTTATCTTCTTGATCAAATTCATGATAAATTGAAAAGTTCAATAAGATTTTAGTAAGTAATAGAAAATCCCTAGTTCAGATAGGAAAGGATATATAAGAAATCTTTGAGAAAGTTTAGTGAAAATATGATATTCTTCCAAAATTCTCATCTACTAGTGCCTAGCATGTGCCATATTCCATAAACTTGTTCTTAATAAGAAATATCAAGAAATTAGTAACATTCAAATTCCAAAAGCTCAATAAAATAATATTGGCAAAAATATTATGTAATATCAACATGAAAATTTAAAAGAGAAATATTTTCAAAAAGGAAGACCATAATAATACAAAGCAAGTTAATTAAACAATAATTACAAGGTTTCAAAAATATAATAGAATAGACAATAATATTGTTTATAAGGTGATGACATTAAATCCTCCACAAGACATAAATTAATCAAAGATTTAGTATATCTGTAAGTACGCGTGAAGGTTTAATCATGTTCTTAAAATAGTTTTGGTTTACGTGGTTGAATATCTGGATAATATGGCTGTTTGCTAAATTTGTTTCACCAGTGATCTTTCTAACAATTCGTTAGAGGGACCTCTGCCAGACCTTTCTAATCTCACCATGTTGGAGACAATGTAAGAATCTTTTTAAAGTTACTTTGCATTCAGTTATTACTTCTTAGTCCTTACAAATCATTTCAAAATGCATTATATTCACGTTTCTTTTACAGAGATGTAAGCAACAACAAGATAAATGGCAGTCTTCCAGGGTGGTTGGTTAAACTTACAAGGCACGAACTCAAAGAAATGTAAGTCAGTTCTTTCAAGTCATAGAAAAGAGAGGTCGATGGTGAACTTCTGGAGCTGAATGGACCTGTTTCAACTACATTGCTTCCTGAGCAAATCAGGCTTTTCGGTAAGCCAGCGAGAACTGCAACATAATTGGTTGGCTTGCGTTATCGAGTGACACTTCCACTTTGTGGGAATGGGTAGTCTTTAGGGAGAGATGAGTTTTGTATGTATATATACTCCAGAATTTTGTAGCGTTTTCTCTCTGCTACAACATGAGTTATGCTGATGACGGTCCTGTTGACTGTGCAGAATTTTCCTTCAAATTGATTTGTAAAGCCTTGTAATTTTTCTGTATCTTGCATTAAGCATTTATTCATGTTTGATTTACCATGCGAATCTTGCACTGTACGTATTTATTTCGGTATCAGGATCTTGATGGTCACTTTTTAACAAAATTTAAATTCTTGCTTCATTTCGCTTGAGGCATGCTTGCTGCATTAACCTAGTGTTGTCTGCATTGTATATTCTACTAATCATACAATATGGTGAGCTTTGTTATTTTATTCGATTGATAGTAATCTAAATTCTGAATTTACAGGTGTTCTTGGGAGTACGCCATAATTCTAAATTTATCAAATTCCTTGGCAGTAGTGTTCCTATGATCGGAAAACTTAGGAATTCATTGTGATTGAAATAGCGACTTGCACCGTGGACAACAGTAATCCTGTGTATGTAATTTGAGTTCAACGATGATAATCTTTTCAGTAGACAGCAAGAACTCAGACGGTCCATAATTTCATACATCGAAGGATTCTGTGATAATATGAAACCGTTATTTACATTGAGGATGTCATATGAATCAATGACTGCATGGAAATTGTGCCTCCTGATTTACCTGGATAATTTTCGGAGGCCTGTGGCGGGTGTGTTCTTTTGTATTTGGGACGCTTAAAAGAACAGAAATTTTGTTGATCAATGACAATTTAATGGGATGGAAGATTATTACCTTTGAGTGGAGGCTTGCATTGCTCTGATGAGCTAGGATTCTGAAATAATCTATTTTCCTGCAAATATCATTTCAAGAAGCCTGCAAATATTACTTCAAAGTGATGGTAAGGTGCTTATTTATGGTAAGGTGCTTATTTCTTAAGTTATAAGACTAGGATTTCAATTTGGGTGTAGCTAAGCCAATCATTTCAAGTGATGGTAAGGTGCTTGTTTCTTAAGTTATAAGACTAGGATTTCAATTTAGGTGTAGCTAAGCCAATCATTTCCAGTGATGGTAAGGTGCTTGTTTCTTAAGTTACAAGATTGGGATTTCAGTTGGGTGTAGCTAGTCAAAAGTGGTTAAACATTCCTTGATCTGAACTCACCTTCTTAGTACCTAGTGGAAAATAAGACTTGATCCTTTTTTTAATGATTTTGTAGATCCTCTTGAGACAGCAATTTCCATCAACCCTCTTGGGACCCTCTTTTGCAAGATGAACATGATTCTAGTCGTGATTGTTTTTTTCCACCATGAAAGATACCTACAATATCAAAAGAATATAGTGATAACAATGATTAGAAGTTGGAATCAACAAACTGATAAAAACCATGAGTATTTAAGGGAAAATTAGATTGCACATAATAACAAAAAATTAAATTACAGCAAATAACCAATCAAAAAGTTTAGAGAAATATGACAGGAATAATTAAATTTGGTTAGAGAAGTAAAATTGTAATAGTTAAATTCTAAGTTGAGAGAAATACAAATGTAATAGTTATTTAATTGGAATGAGGTTGTCCTTTTATCTTAGAAGTAAATATTAATTTTTGAAAAACCATGAGCAATGTGGATTTCAAAATAACAAAATAAAATGCATAGTTTTATTAAAGATAGAAATCTGTTTATTGGATAGAAGTATTAGTTAACTTGAAAAATAGTAAGTTCGGGATTTAATTTAGTTTTCCATGAATTTGGGGTTTTCAACTATTCACTTGCTTGTCAGGATTCTTAGGGAAGTGCTTGGAGGTTTTGTTGGTTTCCATAGCTAAGGCAACCAATCTTTTCTTGGATCTTGGTGCACCTTCTTCATATTGATATGTTTTTCTTAAATTTGGGATGTACTTACCACAAGGATTTCAACTAGGGCTTCATTTTCCTTGCTAGTGGTTTGCCATAGATTTTACTTTTATTAATTTGGATGCAAAAGAATTGTGCATGTATGTCTCTAGTTTTTGCAAAATTGATTGGATATTTTCTTGTTTAGTTTCTATGTAATTTAGTAAGTAAAGGTATGTGATTTTGGGTTTTTTGTGCATCTTGTTGGGTGAGATTTTCCCTTAAATCTTGAATTATTTGAGGTTTTATGATTGCATAGCATGTGCAAGATTGAATTTGGGTTTTACGTGTCTTTACATCTTATTTCTCTTGGTCTTTGAAGTCTCGATTTTGGTTTTCAAGATTTTGTTGTGGTGAAATTGTGAAGCAAATTTGTACATATGTCAAGGTGACACGATGTATGAAAAAGAGATTTAGGTAAACATTGCACATGTTGGACCACTTGAAACACCCCAAAATTTGAAGACATCCTTGCTTCACTAGGTCTTTGCAAATCACGTAGCATCATGGCAGTTCTTCAGGAGATGGATGCTCTGAAGTTCAGACTATCCGCTTCAACAAGTTCTCTAAGTCAAGGAGTCTTGCTACGCTACACTACGCCATGTAGCGTAGAAAACTTCAGAAGACATTTGCAGAAGCACAGTGCTACGCAACGCTGCGTAGCAAAAGCTGGACAACCAGTCCCCTCACCCAACTTCAAGTCTTTCAGCAATGTCTCTTTCCGTCAGAAAGTAATGAAATTGGCCAAATGCAAGTCATGTTTGTTGCTACGCTACGCTAAGCTACATGGTGCAGCGAGGCATAGCAATTCTGCGAAAGTGACATAGGGCATCTCAAAGGGCGAAATCAGCAAGTTCGCAAGCTTTGCATTGCAAAAGGCAAAGTTTGCAGATTGGCGACATTTTTGTGACTAAGGACAACTACTACGCTATGATATGCTACGTAGCGTAGCATAGTGTAGCAAATCTAAGACCAGTAGTCACAACACTACGAAGGTTCCCAACACATGTAGCGGGACACAATGTGGATTTTTTGCTTCAAACTGGCAGTTATGCTACGCTACACTACGTAGTGTAGCACATCATGACAAGATGCTACACTTCACCAAGTGCTACACTACAAAGCATGGCAAGGCGTGGTGAGCAGTTATGCGACATTAATGCACCTCACCTAATTGCATCATTGCTCTGACAACATAATTACGACGCGGCAGGTTTGTAATTATGGCATGGCAGGCTTGTCCAATGGTCATGCAGGCACGTGCAGCATAGACAAGTCAGCATAGGCCTAAGGCACGTGGCATCCAAACCACATCTTTCACATTCCCTCGGCCCTATAAATACCCCAATGACCATCAAGGTTCAGGGTTCTAGTTTTCTGAGCAATCTAGTCAGCTAACGATTTTTTTGGCTGACAAGAAAAAGTTAGCATTGCAACCTTGATCATTGTAAGCTTCCTATTTTGACATTGTAAAAAGTTAGCATTCTCAGTTGGCATTTCATTCTGCTCTTTCCTACCATCTTGGTAGCACTTCGCATTGTTAATGCCTGAGTCTGCGTTCAAGCACATAGCCATCTCGCTCTATACATCTTGGTTACTCTCAGGATCTCTGCACCTCCCAGCGTTGTACAACCGATTGTATCTATCTTGATAGAGCAAAGTTGTATCTCCAAAAAGGTGCATTTTTCTAACTGCATTTTACTTTGTCTCCTACTTATTATTGCATTTTACATTGTTTTCTGCTTCTTTTACATCTAAGCATTACTTCGTGCTATCAGTTTCATTTTCAAATAACACGTTGCAAAAGGTTATATAGACACCGACTAAGTCCCTGTTTGATCAACCAGACTGTTCAGGGTGCCCCATTTCTGTCCCATCCAGCACGGCCCTCCCGTGTAAACGAGGTTGAGGCTGTCAACGGCCGACAACCCCTTGGCATTTTCCAGCTACCAACTTTTTTAGTTGCTACAATTTCTCTGGCACTAGAAGGAGGGCCTTTTGGTGCCCTTTCCGTGTGTCATAGTAGTCTTGTAAGCCTTCTACACCCTGATACACATTAGCATAAACTTGACACCCATCTGTGGTTGTTTACGCGTCGTGCGGTGCAGATCGGTCACTTCGACGATTCCTCAGGAGCCCTGCAAGACATAAAGCCTTCTTTTTTGATTACTTGCCAACTTTTTTGGTCTTCCCAATTGCAAAAATGTTTAGCTTTCCAATTTCCTTACTTTTTTTCACATTTGCAAAACTATCTAGCTTAGTAACAATGACTTTTGCAACTACTGCTACTAACACCTTCAACGTTGAGGTTCCCATCATGGTTCAAGGCACCACTGGTGCCGAACAACCATTGAACCCAATGCTACAAACATGGAAATTCCTCAAGATCCAAAATCGAGGACCTGAGGGCTTGGCCCAGCAACATGAGTGCTATAACTTCCTCTGTGCGAAGGTTTAGGCAAACCTACCCTTCGATGTACACGAATTCAAGGGCAAACATAGCTTCGACTTCGCTTACTACGATAGGATGGAGTTTGTTCCCACTCCTGGCACTTCCATACCTTTGACATAGACAAACCAAAGGCTTCTAGACCAACTAATCTAGTTTGCTAGATGATGAGACGTGGTTTGCACAGGCCGCGATATCGCGTACGTGATATCGCATACGCAATATTGTAGCCGACGTGATATCGCATCCCCCGCGATATCGTGTACGCGATATCGCATCTTCCCCTACGATATCGCATATGTGATATCGTAGTCCGCCACCATATCTATAAATAAGACGCAGCTCTCCCTTGTTCGGGATCCTAGTTTTAGAGTAGCAAAGCTCTGGCAGTTTGATCCCTCCAGAGTTAGATTTTTTCTTGTGTCTGCCCGCAGTGTGGTGAATGTAATTGCAAGGTGTCTTTATTCGAGTGTTTCGTACTTGGACACGCACATGACCGGCAATAAAGATCAAGATTACTTCATCATTGCAGCATTCACTTAGTTTATTTATTTAATGTTATTTATTGCTTTCCTGACGCGGTGTGAGTACGACTTGGCTACGAGCTTCTACGGATGTGTACGGCTAGTCAAGGAATCGGTTACTCATCGCAATTAGTCTCTCACCCTTAAACTCCTAGAAGTGGAACGAGTATGACTTGATTACGAGCATTTAAGTGTGACTACTTGGTAGCCCAGTGGTGTAGCTAGGATCTACGCTTGGTAACCCAGTGGCATATTTGGGGTCTGCGCTTGGTAATCCTAGTGGCGTACCTAGGCCTACCCTTGGTAGTCCCAGTGGTAGTCGTGCACAAAGTCCAAGATGTGTATGGTTGATCAAGGAATCGGTTGCTCATCGCACTTAGGCTAGATTAGACTTTCTTACCCTTTCCCTCATAGCTTAGCTTAGTTAATATTATTTTCCACTGCCATCAGGAGTAGCGCTAGAATTAGAACACATCATACACCTCATCTAGACTAAACCATACGTGACATATGCAAAACTAGTCTAGGTGGGAAGACAGCAAACTACGACCTAAGGCTAACTATCTAGGTGCCACAACTAGTCCATCTGCGGAGTTCGACCGGATCGCGCGTGCGACGCTCGTTTCGTATGGTTGAGTGTAGGGGTACCTCGCCACTCATCATTGGCGCCGTTGCCGGGGATGGTGCTAGTTATCTAGATTAGTTATATCATACAAGGTCGTTGTAAAGAACTTAACGATATATCTCTTAAAAAGAAGAAATTATAAAAAGTCACATAAATTCACACACAACAATGCCTCTCCTACAAGATGATAATAACGCCACACTTAGTGAGGAAGTTCATTGGAGAACCAATGAGCTATATGACGATGAAGATTGGAGTATACAACCTGAAGTGGGAGTTTCCTATAAGAATGAACAAAAACAACGTCATCATAACACACGAAAGCCTAACTTACCCGATGACGATGAACCCCCACTGGCCACTACAAGCTTAACGCAAATACAAGAGGCTGTTCGAATCTCACGTAGGCATCGTAAAGAGAGCCGACTACCCAGGCTCGATTTAAACAACTTTCCTAAATTTTCAGGAGGCTATGACTTAGATCCGCATCAACATTTACTAGCCTTCTACGATGCCTGCACATGGAATAACATTGATAACAGTTGGCAAAAACTGAAGCTCTTTCCTATGACACTCGTTGACCAAGCTAAAGTATGGTATAGATCGTTAAAACCAAATTCAATACGACGCTGGTCAACAATGGTAGAGGTCTTTAACGAAAAATATCAAACCTACGCAAGAGTGTCAGCCTTGAGGAAACAAATCCAAGGATGGAAACAAGAAAAACATGAACCCTTGGACATGGCCTTAGAAAGATATTATTCACTGTTAAACAACTGTCCAGGCCATGGGTTTTCCGAGGAAAGGCTAATGTACCATATCATTGATGGGCTACGTAATGAAACAAGAGAGACCTTAGGAACGTATGCCCGAGGTCAACTATACAACCTACGAACCCATCAAATCCAAGAGCTTATTAAGCGGGTAGCAAAAGAAGAAGGAGAAATAGCTACATGGGAGAGTGTTGAAAAACATCAACGGGACCAAAATCTTAACTCAACAAAGGTCCATGATCATAACAAGGAGAGATCAACAAA
Source organism: Gnetum montanum (assembly GCA_015680685.1). Taxonomy (NCBI): domain Eukaryota; kingdom Viridiplantae; phylum Streptophyta; class Gnetopsida; order Gnetales; family Gnetaceae; genus Gnetum; species Gnetum montanum. The sequence continues at coordinate 510,252 of MNCI01008302.1, read as the reverse complement.
TTCCAAGGTGGAAACATCATCTTTGCCAATACAACAATTGTTAGAAGAAGCCGAGGCAAAGATCAATAAGATGTTGGAATGGATGAATCAAAAGTGTGGAGAATATATCAACATCATTGGAGATAGAGTTTTCACAACCCAAGAAGCAGGACAAAATAGTAGACATTCGGAAAAAAAGAATGAAGGGAATAAGCGCTCAACTGCCAATCCTACGTATGAATGCAACATATGCCTGTACGATCACCCCAAAGGCCAATGCCCAGTCTTGTTACATCTACATGAGCATTGGGGAAACACATTACATCCAGAGTTCGTACAGAGATACTGTGTTAGACCACAATGGCAACAATCCCAGTCGTGGGGGAATCCACCCTTAGACTGGAGGCACCCTTCATATTGTCCAAATCCAAACGCTTATCATGTTCAACACCCTATTTCTTCAACTGGGTAGCCACACTTTATCTCACCACAATACCATTCTCCACAATACTATCAGCCCATACCTCCAACACAACCACCACCTTATGCACCTTTCATTCCTCCTAACTTTCAACATTCTTATCCTTTCCCTCCTTCCACAATGCCACCAACTATTCCTAAGGTGTTTGTACCACCGCAACCCATGAACAACACTTATGCTGCTACTACTAACAGCAGTGAAGAGCCTCCTCAACATCAAAGGCGTCCTTTCTTTAAACACGGCCATAGAAAGGGATAACATAACTCTGAGGCCAATGCATCTTTCAACTCAGCATAAGTCCAACACTGTGGTGCACCCTTACCTTCGAACCCAACACCACATGTAACTTCATCAGGGCCACCAACTAACACTCCAACAACCACAAGGCCCAATGAACACAACCATGGGAGGCATCAGTCCAATCCTTGCATACCATCTAACGGTCACAAACACCATAGTGGGTCAACTCATTATCCGGGAACTACATCGTATGAAGTGCCCCACTATGCTTATTATAATCAAGTGTGAACCCCGAGGGGATAAGTATAGACTGGTCCCAATACTTCCAATATGCAAGGATCCTCATTTCCCATTTATTAATCCTTGCCATACTCAACCGTTTAGTTATGGGGGATATCCCCCATTTCAATGACAAGTAAGATTAATAAATATTTTTTTCATTTTCTTTAATTTTACAACTTTTTGTTTTATCTTTTTGTGTGTTTGTAATTTCATGTTTATGTAAGTAATCTCATCTATGAATAAAACACTCATGTGGATCGTTGGTTGAGATGTGTTTTATGTTATTAATTCATGAGTGATCAATTATTCGAAACAGTGAGCCCACTACATCCACTCATCCACTCTATAAATAAAGAGGTTCTGTTTGAGGGTATAGTGATATTCTTGAAATTTCTAAAACTTAAAATTAATTTTGTGTTATTGTACCCAGAATGAAGAAGGATGGACCAAGAGGGAATGATTAAGGTGTGACATCAAGGGGACTTTTGGATACTCTTTGGTGACATCTGTGGAAGTTATCATGCAATGTGGTTGTACTAAGATCCTTGTAGATCTAATGAAAAACGGGAGTAAGAGTAATCAAAAGGGCACTCAAAAATCAAATGTTGTTCTAGGGGTTCCACTGGAAAGACCTGCACCCATGCGTGAAGGTTGGCGGCTTCTCTGGATTCAATAAAGTGAAAAAGAAAAAAAAGGAAAAAAAAAAGAAAAAGAAGTGCCATAAAACAAAAATCACTCCTCCCTTGTACTAAATGCCAAGTGATCATACGCCTTGTTGTTATGGTACTTTCATAGTTTTTTATCATGGGATGAAACAATGCAATGTCACTGATTAGAGGAATGGACTTGGTCTTGATCTTGGAATGACGGGTTAATGACACATTAATCATGATTTACACGTAGGGTTCATTATGCCCTGCGACAGTTACCTCATGTCCCGATCTCTACGATCCCTTTCTCTACTTCATCTCATCTCCCTGTTTGTGTAATTATAGCTCATGTCCCATGTAGCATAGAATTTTCATCTCATTCCGGTGATATTTACATGTGTGTGTTTTGTGGAGTTGTCCAGATTACATTTAACCCTTCTAGTGCCCATGGACACTTTAAGTGTGGTTACACAAGGGCATAATAGGTTGAAACCTACTTTGGGGAGGACCCACTTGTGTAATTTTGTTGTAATCTTCATTAATTCTCTAGCTAGAACACACAATCTCTTACCCTCAGCTTAATTTTTCAATTGATTTTCTTTCCCTTAATACCATCACATAGCCTTTTTCTCTACCATCTAAGGTCCTTATTGATAAATTCCACACCATCATAATTTTCATGCCTTCAGAACTAGTTGAATTACCCTAGAACCCTTTAACAATTGTCCAAATATGCTTAGTTTACATTGTTTAATTTCAAAAGAAATATTACAAATTTAATACATTCTCTAAGTGCCCTAACTTCAACAAAACTATATATACGTAACCCCCCTATGATAATCAACATCGTTTTCAACTGCTCATGCAGGGGGAGTTTTTCGAAATTCCTCTCTACAGCTTGCAATTGCGCGTCCCTTGCTTTCATATCCATAACTCGCTCGCTGGTACTCCGATTTTCATTCCATTTGAACCTAGTTGAACCCAAAGTGGTTAGCTTAGTCGTGGGGGAGGGGGCACATGCCGAATAGCGCATAAATTTTTTGTACATGCCGAATAGTGCATAAATTTTTTGAAATTCATCATCACCCAAAGGACATCTTTAAGGGTAATTAGTTCTAAAATAAAGAATAAAATGTGTCAAAAAAATTTCATATGACCTTAAGTATACCAGGAGATTAAAATAAAAATCAACCTAAGTCATAGGACCCATCATTATAATTTTCGGGCACGATCACACGATAACATAAGATCTTCAATTAAAGGCATGTAGTAAGGTATAACTTGAATTTGAAAACAACCTTACTAACGTTGGCCCGTGTGATTGCAAATGGCCCCGAAACATTCACAGCAGAAGAGTCCTACCCAAGGTGGAGCAAAACAACTTAGGAGAGGTAGAAGGCAAGGTCCTGCCGGACAACATACCGAACAGGAGGTGCACTCATTTAGTATCCATCAAGAAGAACCTCCTACCAGATGATCCGGGCAGGCAGAAGGAGGAGTTGCTACTGCGCCTAAACCAGGACAACAACTCACGTTGCCCCCGAAATGTGTTCAAGCTATCCACACAAAGTCCACAATTGCTTCGGTGATTGTGGAACTCAACTTCGAATCTTTTGCAGAGTTCGCTTCTAAGGCTGTTAGGGATCACCTTAAAGGGTCTCCCTTATGGCCTGTCCTCTCTTAAAATGGTGCCTAGTACTTAGGTGAAATGTACCTGTTCTGGCACAACAAAGAAGAAGGCACCATAGTTAACAATTGTGGTGTGACTATTGATTTCTCTATTCAAGCCATTCTGGAAGTATTAAACCTTCTGAATACAGGGCCAAAGGTTGATCAGAATCAGCTGGACACTTTCAGAACTGAGAAACTTAATAAACTATTGACAGAGAATAAAAGGGTGGCAGAAGAAAAAGAAAATGCTTTCTAGGTTGCCTCTATGGCACAAGTGCAAACTTACATGCATGCCAAGGCACTCAAGGCCTTACAAGAGGAGAAACTCTAGGCCGTACTTCAATGCTATCAAATTCCCAAACCTGGAGCACAAGAAAAGGAAAAGACACCTATGGAGGAGTCACCACCACCAGGAACTACATGAGTTCCAAATTTTTGTAAATATTCTATGTGTTGTGTCTTTGTTTTTTTTCTCCTCACACTACAGCATCATCCCATTTTTCCATCTAATAATTCCATACCTATCCACTGTGTAATCAATGTAGCTTGTTCTCACTTTAACTCAAGGATGAGTTTTCATTCAGTCATGGGGGTATGATGAGATGTGGTTCGCACAGGCCGCGATATCGTGTACGCAATATCGCATCTTCCCCTACGATATCGTGTACGCGATATCGCAGTCTGCCACCATATCTATAAATAAGACGCGGCTCTCCCTTGTTTAGGATCCCAGTTTTAGAGTAGCGAAGCTCTGGCAGTTTGATCCCTCCAGAGTTAGATTTTTTCCCATGTCTACCCGTAGTGTGGTGAATGTAATTGTACGGTGTCTTTATTCGAGTGTGCCGTACTTGGACACGCACATGACTGGCAATAAAGATCGAGAATTACTTCATCATTGCAGCATTCACTTAGTTTATTTATTTGTTTGTTTATTTAATGTTATTTATTGCTTTCATGGCACGGTGTGAGTACGACCTGGCTACGAGCATCTACGGATGTGTACGGCTAGTCAAGGAATCAGTTACTCATCACAATTAGTCTGTCACCCTTAAACTCCCAGAAGTAGAACGAGCACGACTTGATTATGAGCATTTAAATGTGACTGCTTGGTAGCCCAGTGGTGTAGCTAGGATCTACGCTTGGTAACCCAGTGGTGTATTTGGGGTCTGCGCTTGGTAATCCCAGTGGCGTACCTAGGCCTACGCTTGGTAGTCCCAGTGGTAGTTGTGCACAAAGTCCAAGATGTGTACGGTTGATCAAGGAATCGGTTGCTCATCGAACTTAGGCTAGATTAGACTTTCTTACCCTTTCCCTCATAGCTTAGCTTAGTTAATATTATTTTCCACTTCCATCAGGAGTAGCGTTAGAATTAGAACACATCATATACCTCAAATAGACTAAACCATACGTGACATATGCAAAACTAGTCTAGGTGGAAAGACAGCGAACTGCGACCTAAGGCTAACTATCTAGGTGCCACAACTAGTCCATCTGCGGAGTTTGACCGGATCGCACGTGCAACGCTCGTTTCGTATGGTTGAGTGTAGGGATACCTCGCCACTCATCACTAGGCTTAGGGAGTAGCAAGACATAGTGTCCAACTAGGATGACACCTTCTAGGATAGACAGGAGAAACTAGATTCCCAATCCGATGAGGGAGGTCCAACCAACCTTGTTCCTGTCCCTCCTACCTAGTCCATCTGGCCCAACCTGTTTTCTATCACCGTTCCCTTTTTCATCAAGCCTACGCTGCCATAGCCTGCAACTACAACCACCCTGGGTAGCCATGTTACCTTCCCAATGTATCAATGCCCTTATTCTCCTGTTTCATTTGTAGCAACTATGCCTCCGCAAACTATTCATTAATCCACTCCCGTAGTGCATCACACCAATCATGGCTACCCTGCCACATATTCATGTTGTGCCTACTTCACAATCGTATGCAACTTCTGTTTCAGTTCCTATGTTCACATCTATTCCACCCACCGCGATGGGCCTAGGCCCGTCCACGTGGTGGATCCCATTCACTTCTTTGCCTATTCCACAACCATCGCAGATGTCTCATTATGTTCATCCTCAGACCTACCAAACCCCTCAAATGGTACAACCCAACATGGGGCTATGGTCTATTCCACCAGTGACACAAGTAGTCTATCCAACAGTGCAACCCATGGTTGCTACTCCAACCGCACCACTTGCCGAGTGGTGGATAGTGCAAGCAACACCGCTTGCAGGGGCTACCCCAACGGTACTATCGATGGGTCACGCCACCACCCCTGCCATTCCTCAGGTGAGAACTACCTTAGCAGTTCCCAACTGTCCACACAGTCGTAGGGTCTAGACCAAGCGTTCCAACTCATCCAGACCCTCACTGAGGAAATCAAACACCTCAAGGCTAATGAGTCTGACATGGTACAAGTCATGGACTTTTACCAGGATGACCCCATCAGCCTTGCAATCTCTACTCTGACATTACCCCTAGGGATGTCCCTCCCCCACTTCACAAAGTACGATGGGGAGAGGGATCCCAATGCACATCTTGTTACCTTTAGGTCTGAGTCTCTCCTGTTGCAACAATGGCCACACATGATTATCCGTATCTTTGCTATGTTCCTAGTCGGGAGAGCCTTAGATTGGTATTGCGCACTGCTGCACTCATCCATTTCAACTCTAGAGGAGCTTCTGACCCAGTTCGTAACATGCTTCAAGTACAAATTCAAGCGTGAAGCAGGAGCCTCTAGAACCAGTCCAGAAGTTCATCCAATGATGGAGCATGATCCTTAAAGAAATCCTTGATCCCATCGTAGAGGCCCACTTGTTGGCCATCTTTAAGGATGCAGTGAATGACTTTATCAAGTCTAAACTATACTACCTTGCCCCTCGCACTCTTAGTTAAGCCTTTTCTTAGACTCAGAGTATACAAGATGCAGCCGAGACGAGCAAAGACCCGACCTACATTACCTACAAAAAAACCTTCACAAAGAAGGACAAGGGTAAGGCCCCAATGACCACAGTGACCGCTGCGGAAACCGAGGCCAAGCCCAAGCCTAGTAACAATAGTAACAAGAGCAACAAGAAATCAACCGTACCCGCAGCTAACCCCATGCCCAAGTAGGGCAACATGTTGCAACCTCCAATTCCTGCACCTGAGATACTTGTGCAACCCAAACCAAACTTTGAGCATAAAGATCGCTCAAAGTACACCCCACTGCCTCTCAAGCCTTCGAAACTTCTGAAGCAACTACTGGCAGCGGGGCACATTCAACACAAGCAGATGTCAGAAGAAGCAAGTAGGAGATATCAATGCTACTGCGAGCTCCTTGGGAACCCCTCCTTGGCCCTGCCTAATGATCCCCCAATTCCTAAGGGTTTCTGGCTAGACAGGTTTTGTGACTACCACCAACAGTGTGGTCACAACATGGATTACTGTATGGCATTGCAGGATGACATCCAAAGGTTGATCAATTAGGGAAAACTAGTGTTGGATGAAAGCAACCCAGTACATCCCGAAAACCAATCTATGCATGTCTACACAGACCCCCTCAATGCCAACAATGCCAGTTACATCATCAATGCTATCAACATTGACAATGATCCTAGGCCACCCCAGTAGCCATTCGTGGTCCACGTGCCTCAGCGTAGTGCACCAGCACCACAAGCAGCTAATCAAAGCTCACAATAGCCGTTCATCATGAGAGTCCTTCCCTGGACATCCATCTCCGCATCACCTATTAGTGAAACTATGCTACTTCGCCCATTAACACCATTAGCTCTGTTCGTCATTAGGGGACTGACTCCTTCGACAACCCCCATACCACATAAGACAGATGAGCAACCTTCTTGTCCTAACAAATGAGAAGTATGTTTCACGGGTGAGACGTCGAAGGGAAATGCCACCCAAGGCATTCCCAAGCCTACGTCTTTGCCCCCTGCACCTGCACCTTCATCACCAAATAAGAACGTTGCTGTAACCACACAATCTGCACCACCCTGGAAAAAAGCATCTAGACTTAGATCCGAAATTGCCTCTCCTCGGGAAATTCATCTTTTGGGACGAATCAAAGAGGAGGAAAGCGCTAAACAGGGGGTGGCCAAGACCTTTTGGATGCCCTCACTCAGGTCAAGTAGGCTCTAAAACAAAAAAAACACTACACTAAGCCTGTATGACCTGATCATGATGTCTATTCCCCACCATGAGCTCTGATCCACATGTTGACAGCAATTTCGGTCAACGAAGACATGCCAGTGGAAGAGGAAGCAATCCACTTGATCATGCTTCCCTCTGCACCCGTAGAGCCTGAGTCATCCCAATTGACTTTTAGCAACAATGCCATTAGGGAAGATCCTGAGAGGGGTCAGGTGACCATGTCACCTCTTTTCATCATAATTCGGGTTGGCCAACACCGGATTCGAAGGGTACATGTTGATTATGGGACTGCCATGAACATCATCCCCTTCCCTATTGTGGACAAGTTGGGCTTGGTTGACCAAATCAAACCCACAACGGCATCATGCCTAAGGTCATTCAACGAGGCATGCGTCCTGGTGAAAGGCACAGTCTACATAGACTTCGTAGCAGGGGACCAGTCCCCCACAAGTGCAATGTTCATCATGGTTGAGGAAATGCCTGGGTTTAACCTGATCTTGGGGAGATCATGGTTAGCACAACTTAGGGCTATCTCCTCACCTATACATCAGGAAATCCACCTACCATACGTGGGCAGGGAGGTTGTAATCCATGGTGACGAAGTAGCAGTGCAAGTGATCAATAATGTAGACATGGAGTAAGGTTCAGAGATCGTAACCTCTGAGAATGAAGAGCCTTCTTACGCACATGTTAACCATCCAACAGGAGAATCAGCCCAGCAAGTCAGTTACCAAAATGAAAGCGTGTGGGTTGAGTTGCCCTTCCAAGTGGGGCACAATGTTGCAAACGAAGACCCTAGCAAAACACCTCAACCTTACGTTCCACTCAACCCATGATGGGTTAAGAGGTAGCTACGCAAAGCGTAGCAACCCCACTGCCTCCTACCTAGTTTCCATCCCTTGTGCATTCACTGTTTTTTTCTTTGTTAACATACCATCCTTCTAGCATGCTACGCTATGGCCCAAAAAGGCCTAAAACTATGCTATGCTATGGCCTAAAACAGCCTAAAACTATGCTACGTTGTGGCCTGAAACAGCCTAAAACTATGTTACGCAATGGCCCAAAATGGCCTAAAACTAGCATATGAAAGCATGAACACTTTACAAATGCAGCACTTATGTAATGCACAAGTTAGTGCCGATCAATTTCTGTTTCACAAAATCCTCTTTGTTATATTCAAAACTGTTGTCTTTCAAACAATGTTTGCAAAAATTTTTACAAAAATTCAAAATCTCAGAAAAAAATCCCATGTTGTCATGGGTTGTCTCTGTTCCCATCATCTTTACCTTTCGTTTCTACATCATTTCTTTTTGCATTTCCTTCCCTTGCATTTTCCTCTACCAATTCTTCATTCCCTTCCTCTATGGGCCCTGCACCCTCATCTGGAGCCTGCATCGTAGGAATGAAGTGGTCAGCTAAAGCAACGCACGCAACTTATGACAAAGCATAAGCATTAATACAGTAGAAAGTAACTAACCTAAGAAGGGCCTGCGTCCATCTCAAAGGGTATCCTATCCAAATCGAGCCCAAGGTGATGCCAGACCTCCTCTGCCGTGATGTCCACCCAACACCTATCACTTGTTCAACGTTCGCAGTAGCTCTCTCCCTTTTGGTGGTTGTCCACCTTGGTGGTCTCGGAGAAAAGGAGACAGTTGCAGCCTCTCCTATGGGAAGGTCCACTTTTAGGTCAAGAGATTTTGTAACCTTTACCTGCTCCTTGAACTTGGCATAGGCATCATAAGCATCAATGGCATTTAAGAATGTTTCATACGTAAAATTCTCCACAGCAGCGTCCCTGTACAATTTACGATGGGTGGCATTCTCCCATTTATACATGTGTTTGTGGTTTTTCTGGGACTGCCCCCATTCGTAAACCTTGGTGCTAAAGTCTTTCAAATCTTGAGACTTCTGGGCTAGCAAGTCCATCTACATCCATTTTTTTATTATTTCATGGGTGGCTTCGACATTCTGACATGTGACTGTCCAAAACCTAGTGTAGTCTATTACAGCTATGGGCCAATCCTCATTATTAGTGTCGTGGGCTATGAGGAACTTGTTTCTCAACTTAAGATTCTCCACCTCGGCACTTAGGTCGACCTACCTTTGCTCAGCCCTTTGGACCCATTTTCACAGGTCCTTGTTGACATGCTTACACTCCCACAAGGTGCATGCCAAGTGCAAAACACATTTGCAAGCCTTGTCGTACGTGCAACGAGACACCTCGGTCACTTCAGGCAGGAATGTAGGCATGGCACTAACCTTCAAGGACCGTGTCAAGTCCCATTTGAGTCGAGAGGCTGCCATGACACAAAGAGCGTAGCAATCACATTAGCATAGCAAGATTAGAAAACTCAAGAAACTCTAGCATAACAACATGAGAGCACCTGACACTACTACTTACCCGCGTCAGGGTTTGCCTGCTAAAGGCGATTGATCATGTCGTCGACAATTCCCTGCATGAACATAAACTTATTAGGGATCTCGGTCCATGATTCCACATGAATCAGAGGGGCTCCTGCAACATCAATAGTGGCACCTGTTACATAACTAAATGTATTAGCAATGGTCAAAATGGACTATGATGAGGCAAACACATTGTCGAGATCACCAGCATCCAATTGCGATCTCCCTTCTTGCTGATGCAAAACGATGGTGGTAGCCTTGGCAGAGGTCCCTACCAAGTCAGTATAGACCTCTTCTTCATGCGCTAGTGCCTTTCCTTTTAGGAGACCAACATCTTTTTTATTCAAGGGAGGCTCCTCTTTGTTAGTAGGAGGATTCTCCATAATAACAAGAGCCCCCGCCTTAATGATAGGGGTTCTTCCCTTCTTGACTGGAGCCCTTTCTTCAGAGACTGGGGCCTCTGTGTCTTTATTTGTCGCCCCCATCTTAGGGGCTAATACCTCTTCATCACCTTCTTCTTCTTCTTCTTCTTCCTCTACCAGCAAAGAAACATGTTTACATAAGTCCAAAACAAGTTAGCTTAAAGAAGGTACTATGCTACGCTACGCCACCTAGGATAGCATAGTGTAGCAGACAATAACAAAGTAAGCATTAGACAAAAGCGTTTACCAATGGGCGGTTGCATCCTTTGCAGTTTAAGACACAATCTTCACCCCTCCTCTTCCTCCACGTGAAGGGTTTCCTTAGCTAGAGGAGGCCTCTTCCATTGCAACTTTTTAGGCATAGTCTCAGCTATGAGATGTTCCCCCCTGTGACACGCTATCGGCTACAACAAGGGGCATCTCTCCTATGCTGTCCGGGCCATGAACATTGTGAGCCACTCAATCCTTAGTCATCATAGAGAATGACTTCCTAATTATTTCTGGGGGATCTTGGGCTCGAGTGGTCCAAAGGATCTAGCAAATCCACGGTCTAGAAATCTGGTTGCGATTTCACATGACCCAAGCTCCATTCTCGTGAACCACCAGGAACTCCACGAAGCACTTCAGACAAGCTATGTAGAAGGCATAATGTATATTGGAATGGGACTCCAATTTCTGATGAAGTCCCAAGATTTCAGTCTGCAAGCCTTTACATAGAAAGTTGGCCCAGTTGTAACGGGCCCCCTATCCCATGACCTCATGCATTATCCAGACCTATTCAATTCCCAGGACCTTCCCTTGGATAAGCAGCTGGGAAAATGCGTGAGCACGGAAGACAAGGTAGATCTCCTTGGCAAGCCCATCTTTAAGCTTCTCCATGGTTAGCCATTTTTGCTCCTTGGAAATCCCCAACCACTCCTGAATGTCCTTGTTTTGAAGGGTCAACTCCTTCTTACCCTTCGAACCTATAAGAATTCCTTCGACAGGGACACCAAACAGATCTATGAACAACTAGTCATTGATTTCAATGACCACCCACACGCCTTGTATGAGTGTACGGAAGTAGCTCACCTTTTCAGGAAAGGAGTTGACCAGGAAGAGCATCTCAACGGCAGGAATGCTCAGATTCGAGGCCAGGAATAGATCCATAAGCCCAACCTTTTGGATGTTCTAAACCAAGGAGTCCAAGGCCATACCATTTATCCAATGTGGGCTCGCATCTACTTCACCATATTTGAAGTAGATGTTTGCCCCTTATGTCTCAGCGATCACCACCGTCACCTCTTGGGGCTTCTTCGCCCCTATAACAGTTTAGCATAAAAATGTAGAAAATGTAGAGATTGCAAAGACATTTAAGCACACAACACTTACTGCTTAGCCTACCGGGTTAGTATGGTAATAGGAACGATAGAAGCTAGAACTTGTTCAACCGTGATCGGTTCAAAGAGTTCTGTCCACTCCTCATCCAGCTAACCAGACCCCTCGCACTAATCATAGGGAATGGGGAATAGATATGGATAGGTGTGTTATTCACCCCCGCATTGACCAATTACACCTTCCCATAGGTTCTCAGCAGAAGAGAACTCCTATAGGGCTATCTGTGTTGTAGCCAGCAGACCTGGTCGATTGTGAACCCCATCCTTGTTGATGTAGAACCTAGTAACAAACACATACTGTTAGCATTTGGCCAATATGGCCCACGTCGCACAACACAGTGGAACAAGGTTGCAAAACTCACCCGCTAGCATAATAGACAATTCCCTGTGGGTTCTAGAAGCACGTTGCCATATAACGTGCGATGAATAATATGTTGTAACGGTGGTAGCAGTTGTACTCAGGCTTGTCCTAGATCCAAGCCAAACACCTTAACCCTATGGGATGTTCACTAGATCCTTCTCCCTACCTACTCATGATTTCCCCATCCGCCAAAAACCTCAGGATGCCCCGACTTACTCTAGGCAATATGGCTTCAGCTATGACGGCTGCCTCTTCCTCCTCTAGGGATGACCAAACGATCACACTGAAGTGATCGAGGAGGTATTGTAGGAAGTCTTGTGCCCTTTTTCTGAACTAGACCCCCCACTCTCCCACACATATCTAGGGAGGAGGAGCATTGGCCACAGGTTTTCTCACGTGACACAGGACCCTAGGAATTTCCAAGACAATCAGCATTGGCCTTAGCCCCATTCTGCACAACACAACCAGTAAGTGTTAGCATCATGTCTAAGTGCAATACACATGCAACGTAGAAATACTTAGCAATTCATGCATATAGTGTAGCATAACCCTCTTCCCATGCATAGCGTAGCAAGAACATGAAAGTGCTAGCATAGCAAAAATAGCCTAGCATAGCAACAGAGCAATCAATCCTAACAAGGTGATTAACAATATGCCCCGATAAAACATGTGTCACACTATCACATCATGCATGGCCCAACCCTCCTTAGGGTCCTACGTCACTCCATTCAAAGGCCAAGTAACTTAAACTGCCCAAACCCCCACAGTTATGACAACCGCAGCGGTGGCGGTTTAAGCCCCCTTGCATGTAACGATGGCATAACGTTTATGCATTCGCCACAGCAAAAATGGCAACAGCGGTGATGCAAAGGCCAAAACAACGCGATGACAAAAAACACAGGTGGCTAAGAATAAGATGCAAAATGAAAGTAGAGAACAATAGAAGCAAAAAATGATAACAGAATTGCAAGAAAAAATAGAGGAGCATAGCAGCCTACCGAGTCAATGGCGTGTCCTTTAGTGCCACGACACGTGCTTGTGTCATGTGCCCCAGGGTTTTCTTCACCTTCTCAACCTTTGCAAGCGTCAAATTCATGTGTTCCTTCTTTGGAGCCATTGTCCTACTTGCAAATTTTTCCTTCTCGCTATGCAAAAAATCACCTTGCTCGCTGTTAGCCCAATCGCCCTATGCTCCAAAATCGCTTTGTGCTCCAAATATGGGCTCTGCGCTCTTATGGTGAGCATGACAAGCTTACCAAGGTTTAATCCCTATTTATGACCATAATGGTAAAAAGGGAAACTTTCCATTCTCTCTCTCCCTTTAATGCGGAGTGCACTGTACAACGTAGCATGCTCACCACAACATCGTAGCACTGTTAGCATTAAAACCTTGACACGCTTCAAGCTAACTACTTGTGTTCCCGAGAAACGAAAAAGAAATATAGTTTCGATTATACCGATCTGAAAAGACCTTAAACTAGCAACCCCAACGCAGCTGTAACTTTCATGGTCCGGAAAGACCTTAAACTAGCAATCGTAGCGTAGTTGCCCTTTTATCGATCTAGAAAAACCTTAAACTAGAAATCGTAGCGTAGTTGCGCTTTTATTGGTCTAGAAAGACCTTAAACTAGCATTTTTTGATCTGTTATACATTTGCAATCCATAATGACACTAAACTAGCAATCCCACATTTTTGCATTGGCAGTTTTACATTTTCTCCTTAGCAGTTTCATGTTCTCATGTTGACAATTTACATTTTGCCTATTAGAAGCTCTGCATCTCCATGCCATAACAATTTTCCATGACTTTAAACTGGCAAAATTGTAATCCTTTCATCATACTTCACTAGTTACATCTCTCCATTGCTTTACAAGGAGTTGTTATATACGATTACTACCAACATGTTCCTCTTAATCAGGCTTTCATCTCATTTTGATAGGTTAAACAGAAAATGAAAATCCATCACGATCTCTTCATGCCTTTAGCCCTAGCAGGTCCACATGGAAAGCTTGCAAGACAACTAAACCCAGACCTGATCAACTGGGGGTCAACCACAACTAGCACCATAGCGTCCTTAGAAACATCTCGAGACTGGCCTGAGCATCTGGTCCAAACCCTAGATTTAGAGGTCGGGGATGTAACTGAGGACCCTCTCATTGAAACGCCTGTGACCATGCCCAAGGGAGACGTAAAAATGTTAAAGCTTAGCTCCCTCCTAAATGTGCAGATACACGAAAACGTAGCCAAAATTCTGCAAGACAACATTAAAGTCTTCGCATGGTCGTACAGCAACATGCTGGGTTTAGATCTAAGGCTGATACAGCACAACATCGTCCTAGACCCGTACATGAAGGCAATTAAGTAGAAGGCTCGTAAAGTCAAACCAGAAATTGCACTAGCCGTAAGGGATGAAATCACCAAGCTATACCAAGCTGGTTTCATTCGTGTAGTTGATTATTGGGAATGGGTGTCCAACATCGTCATGGTTTCTAAGAAAACGGGAGAAATATGAATCTACATAGACTTCCGAGATCTGAACAAGGTGACGATCAAAGATGATTTCCCACTTCCAAGCATTGATCAACTCATCGACACTACGGCTAGTCATGCTCTGTTATCCTTCATGGATGGCTTTTCCGGCTACAACCAAATTTGCATCAACCTGAAGCATCAACTAGCAACAACCTTCATGACCCCATGGGGGACCTTCTATTACACCATGATGCCTTTTTGGCTCAAGAACACTGGAGCAACCTACTAGCAAGCCATGACCTACATCTTCAGCAACTACATCCTAGAAATGTTAAATAACTACGTGGATGGTATAGTAGTCAAGTCCAAGGAGGCAGCTGATCACCCATGCGATCTAGGGGTATTCCTTAAATGATGCTAAATGCATGATCTACGCCTTAATCCTAAGAAGTGTGTCTTCGGGGTAAGAACTAGATGCATGTTAGGATTCATAGTATCGAAGGCTGGAATAAGGGTGGACCCTGACAAAGTCAAGGCCATCATCAACTTGGCACCTCCTACAAACCTTAATGAGTTACGTGGCTTACAAGGTAGGGTACAATTCATCTGAAGGTTTATAGCAAAGTTGACTAACAAGTTACATCCCATGCAACATCTTCTAAAGAAAGGGGTTAACTTTGAGTGGACAACCCAATGTCAACGAGCCTTTGATGACTTGAAGGAAGAGCTTTCGCACCTCCCAACTGTGCATCCACCACAGAGGGATAAGCTTTTCTTCATCTACCTTGCCACCTCCGACACATCTATCACAGCACTGCTATGTCAGAAATGAGATGATGGATCTGAGATACTGGTGTATTACCTGAGTCATGCATTAATAGCACACGAGGCAAAATACAATGAAGTAGAGAGGCATTGCCTTGCATTAGTGTTTACGTTAAAAAATGGAGGCACTATCTATTTCACAATGCAATCAACATCATTTGCAAAAGCAACATACTCCAGGCAATCACTAATAACCTGTATGAAAGCAGCAGGATAGCCCGATGAAAAGTAATAACCACAAAGTTCAACCTACACTATGTAAGCCAGTCGTTGACCAAGGGTCAAACCATAGCAACGAAACTTATAGCCTCACCCATCAATGACCATGCAACCATAGATCCCAAATTCCCAAATGAACATGTTGGCACTATCGACATTGTTCCATCACACCTAGAAGCTACTCTACACTTCGACGATGTCTCAACCACGCGAGAAGGTAGCATAGCGACCATCATTACATTTCCATCTAGGGAAATGCACCTGTTTGCTTATAGTTCTATGCTCCCATGCACCAACAATGTGGCAGAGTATGAGGGGCTACTCAAAGGCCTCTTAGCTGCCCAAACACTACACATACAACACTTGGCAATCCGCAGTGATTCGCAACTAGTTATGAATCAAATCAGCAAGGTCTATGCCTGCAAAGTTACGCACCTGCAACCCTATTGCAACCTAGAAAAAAGCATGCTTAAGCAATTTGCAACCACATATGTGCAACACATGCCATGCAACGAGAACACTGTTGTAGATTCCTTAGCCACCCTTGCATTAAGAATTCCACCACACCCATTTGCAAGTCTGCTGACTTCAATTATCGAATGTACTGAGCCTATCACTTGAGTAGGACATGTGGCCTCTATCAATGCTGCAGATACTCAGGAGTGGTACGCTAACATCAAAGCCTACCTGCAACATGGTGAACCCCCAACTGGATTGACATCTGCTCATAGAGATGCAATCCGAAAGCATGCCCGGCAATATACGCTCATAGGGAATGACATCCTGTGCCGATGCTCCTACGATGGGATATTGCTAGCATGCGTGGATGGGGAGCAAGTATAGAAGGTAGTTAATGAAGTACATGAAGGGTTGTGTGGTGGACACATAGAACCTAGGGCTATGGCTGTGAAGATCATAAGCCTAGGGTATTATTAGCTCCACATGAAGCATGACTACTTGTCGAAATTCAAGACATGTGACACGTGCCAGAGATACGCAAATCTCATACACGTCTTACCTACGAACCTACATCCAACGCAAATCACGTGGCCTTTCCAACGATGGGGACTAGACCTCATAGGACCTATCACACCTAAATCCTCCATAGGGCACAGCTTCATTATCACCGCCACTGAGTATTTTACTAAGTGGGTGGAAGCCCTTCCCCTGAGGAAAATGACGTCTCAACAAATCTGCCACTTCATCCTGGACAACATCGTGACAAGGTTTGGGCTTTCAATGACTATTATAACTGAAAATGGACCACAATTCAGTAGCATGAAAACCCAAACCTTCTGCAGGAATCTAGGCATTAGACAATCATTCTCCTCCTCATACTACCCATAGGCAAATGGACAAGTGGAGGCTACAAATAAGTCCATTATCAACTTGTTGAAGCAGATTCTTAACAACAACAAGAGGCAGTGGCATGAGCAAATTCTCTACGTTCTATGGGCCTACAAAATGACATGCAGAACCAAGACAAGTAAGACTCCCTATAGTCTTGTTTATGGATCTGAAGCTGTGTTGCCCCTTGAGTTGCAGGTACCATCACTCTGGATGATCCTCTCAGACGTCGTGAAAGAAGCCCAAAACAACAAGTTGCAGATCATCGACCTTGACTCAATAAAAGAGGAGCGCGTATAGATGCTAAGCTGCATAGAGCACTACCGAGGTAAGCAATAGCAAAAGCACCGTGCAGACCCGCATCGATGGCTAGTACAAAAGGGAGATCTCGTCCTCAAGGCTATCCATGAGCATGTGAGCAAATTCTCAGCCAACTAGGAAGGCTCTTACATGGTCACTAAATCCTTCGGAAATGGAGCCTTCAAGCTGGCAAACATGGACACCAACGAGTTCGCCAACCTAGTGAATCACTCATACCTCAAGCCATACTACATCTAAAGCATGAAGACAATGAGCACCATCCACTGCAATGATAAACTGGCAATGACACTAAGCAGCATCCGCAATAACGTTAAACTAGTGGCATCGAGCAGTGTCCGCAATGACATTAAACTAGCGACATTGAGTACCATCTGCTATGACGATAAACTAGCAACAACAACAAGCATTATCCTCTATGACGTTAAACTAGCGGCAACCATCCACTACAATGTTAAACTGGCGACAACCATCTGCTACGACGTAAAACTGGCATGTACGGTCTGCTGGGATCTTAAACCAACACAACAATCCACTGGGATGCTAAACCAGCACACAGTCCACTAGGACCTTAAACTAGGTTCATGTCACATCCCTAGCATGCATCTATGCCAAGTACACATTGAACGAGCGTGCACAGTGCCGACATGGGGGTGGGATGTTCTAGATCCAGAACATAATTCACGATGCACTGGGAACATGATCTGGAATGCACGCAACACTGCCACCCTTGGCATTGTGCTGACCCTCCAGAGATGTCATATGACATCAAACTGGCCCTCCAAACCTACTGTCACCACGGTCCACTGCCCTGATGGTAGTTCCTTGGCCAGTGCCTACCGCTGAAGTTCCAGCAGTATTGTGGCCAAGCCATAATATTTTCATCCTCCTACCCCCTGCCAACACCTCATCTAAAATGACGTTTCGCTATGTGGTAGTTGATCCCATAGCTGAGCTAAGAATGCATGCCTTTGGTAGTGATTCTAGAGCATTCACACTCACAACAACTTCCGGCGCCTTCGACGCCAGCTCCTCCACACTGATGCTACCAAGGCCGCTGTTGGCCTTTCTACTTTGGACATCGTGCACCAGCACGGATGTCCAAGAGGTTCAACAACGTTTGCGATAAGCAAGATCTCTATCCTCACTTCGCATCATGGCTATTTCGCTCTCTGTCATGCTTACAGGGTACGGTCGAAAGCACATCCAAGCCACAGTAGCAAGTGCTACGGCATCGCAAAGTGAGTGCCTCGACTAGGTTAACTACTTCAGAGTGCAAATTCCATGACGTGCATAACACAGCTTGCCGCATGGGAAGCATCTGTAGGCAAGTCAAAACCCTTCATAGATGTAACGTAACTTATCTTGCGAAGGAAACACCTGTCCTACAAGAGGTTGAAGGTCAACAAGAGTAAAGATGAAAATGCGAACGAGTCCCTCATGAGCACTCCGATGAGGGACTCTGATAAACCTCATCTTTGCATTAAATAAAGTGTGAAATCAACATGTCTTTTGGAATTGAATTTATGGGGTGTCAAAATCAGTTTGATTGTGAGCATGCTAAAAAATCTTGAGGATGAGAAACATCAATAGGTGAAACACCGTGAAATTTCGAGGCCTCAACAGTTAAACAAAATCTTGCGACTCAGGCAAGGATTTGCAACAAGTCGCGACTCAGCAAGTTCCCTTTTTCACTAAAGGCTTGTTATGCCACACTATGCAGCGTAGCGTAATAGACTCTAGAGGACAGAACAAGATAAGGGGTGCGCAATGGCAAGCCTTCAACTTTGCAAGTTAGCTATGTTTCAAAAATTTTAACTTTTAGCATATTACATCACATTACGCAATGCAACGTAATGTAGCATAACGCAGCGTAAAGCAAGTAGATGATTGATTTAGTTGCAACCATGGAGATAACACAATTTAGGCATCAGCAGTTCTTATGTCACAATACGCTCTCCAGCGTATTACAACATAATCGTAGAACAGTTTATGGCCAAAGCTCCAGCAAGCGTAGATTACGACACATTACACTTCAAAGCGTAATGCAGCATAGCGTCACAAGCTTCAAACACAAACACATCAAGTCAATGACATTTTGTAGGTTCAAGAGACACATCATCTAAACTGCATTTTTCTCTTAACCCTAACCTTATAAATACTCTAGTTGACAAGGATCAAGAGGTGGGCAAAAAAAAATTTCTCGATTGGCAAATTTTCTCCGTGAGCAATTTTATTTCATTGGCAATTGTTGACAACTTTTGGCAAAGATTGGCAAGAGAACAAAAGAGGATCGGCAATCGTAAGAACATCGAAGGTGATTGACAAGAGTTTTTGATTAGAAACTACCAGTTAGCGGACATTCTGCTTCGGGTCTGACTTACTTGTGCCCATATTGGCTAGAACAAGGTAGATAGACCTTTGCTTATTTTATCTTTAGATGGCTTTCCTGTTCTTGGCATCTGCTTCGTCTAAACCGAAGTCCGCCTGTAATCATTGTATCCAACATATTTTGTTTATAAGATAAATCCCAGATCTTGAGATTGCACACTCTCTAAATCTAATTTCTTGCATCCTATCTACATAGATTTTGCAATCTCTTTGAATCGTTTACATCGCTCTCGTTACCTCTGAGATTAATGATATCATATCTCCTCATTGAAATCTCCATCTTCCCATTCAGTATTATAAAGTTTTACTAATTAAGTAAGTTCCTGTTTGATCGACAAGACTGTTCAGGGTACCTTGGATTCGTCTTCTCTAGCATGGCCCTTGCACGGATCTGGGGTTGGAACTGTGTACACGGAACTCTGCTTGGTATTTCCAGTGATCAACATTTTTCATCGTTACAGTTTTTTGGTGCTCGAAGGATGATTGAACCTCCGATCCGCACTTTACGGGTCATCCTGTAAGCTGTCTGTACCCATTATTGATCAACGTAAATGTAATACCTCCATGGTTGTTTACGAGATTGTGTGGTGCAAATCAGTCGCTTCGACGATTCCTTTGGAATCCTGCAGGGTAGAAAGCCTAGTTATTGCCTTAGCTTTCCTTTGCCCTTGCGATCTTTATCCTTGTCATCATTACTCTCAAACCTTGTAGAGAATGACTACATCAACCACCACTATTGACACTGCTAACCTCGGGAATCCTTGGACTCTGCAAGTCACCTCTCCTATGGTCGAGCCGCAAACTAGTCCGGTGCGACCACACCGCTCCCTCAGGCTTCAAAACAAAGAGCCTAAGGGGCATGCTCAATGTAGGGAACATTACAATTTCCTCTGTGCTAAACTTGCAGCAAATTTTCCCATGTATCCATAAGAACTCGAAGAGAAACAAGAATATGAGTTCATATACTATAATGGGAAGGAATTTATTCCTTCGCTAAATGTCACTATACCCCTAACAAATCAACAACAGTGGATCCTAGATCAAATGCTGATGGCTAGGACATCAACAGAACAATGAGAGAATTGCCTTCTCGCCTGGGGCTTGTATGAGAATGGCCAACAGTCTTTTGTTTATTATGTCAATGGGGTCTTGAAGACCTTTTCCGTGCATTTTGCTCTTTGACCATTTTTTTTCTTCTTCTTTTGTTCTTTTTTCTTTTTGGTCTTTTTGAAAGAGCTTGCTTTTTGTGTCGTGCTCATGTTTGAGCACTTGCATTTTGCATCATGTACGGTGTATTGCGTTTTGCCTCGCAACTGCTTAGAGAGCTACAGTGTGCAACAGTGTACCAAGAGTTTTGAGATGAGTGGAATGTATCAAGGGGGATGTAATTGAATAGGCTAAGGAGAGCATGATTAGGAAATAGGGAATGTATTAGGAGTTGGGAATGTACTTATGAACAGTTTGATTAACCCAATCGCATGCATCAGGAAAAATGTGATACCTTGTCGTCATGATGAAGTGCATCTATGCACGAATGCCTCAGAAGTGTCATCCTGCAAACACAACTCCAAGAAGACAAGAAAAACCATAGATGAAAGAATCAACTAAACACTTTAAACAAGGAGATGGAGTCACCACGTGCAGCTTTCAAAGCAAACAGAATCATGAACAACATCAGTTTCATTAGGCCCCATGGGATAAATCATGCAACAAGTCTCTGTGGAACAAGAACAGCCAACTACAACAACAAATATTTTCAAATTTTGCCTGGTCATCAATGATGTCGCTAGTTTATAGTCTTAGTAGACTGTTGTGGATTAGTTTCACGTCATAACCATTTGGAGTGCCAGTTTAGCGTCGTAGCAGATGGTGCATTGCTAGTTTATAGTCATGGCAGACTATGAAGAGGCAAACTAGTTTATAGTCTTAGTGGACTCTGGATGCTAGTTTCATGTCATGGCGAATGGATGTGGTAGTTTAGTGTCATACCAGACATGTCTCTGTGGTATCGGTTTTAAGTCATGATCCAGGACTGTTCTGTGGTATCAGTTTTAAGTCATGATCCAGGACTATTCTGTGGTATCAGTTTTAAGTCATGATCCAGGACTGATGCTTACCTTGC
Organism: Gnetum montanum; assembly: GCA_015680685.1. Taxonomy (NCBI): domain Eukaryota; kingdom Viridiplantae; phylum Streptophyta; class Gnetopsida; order Gnetales; family Gnetaceae; genus Gnetum; species Gnetum montanum. The sequence continues at coordinate 488,546 of MNCI01008302.1, read as the reverse complement.
TCATGTAAAGTGTGATGTTGCATGCATGGTCATGCTACGTGTCTACAAGATCCTGTAAAAATCAACTAGGAAGAAAACAACATCAAGCAACACCTACCGTACATAGAGTTAGAATGTATGAATGAAAGAAAAGCAATGCAAAAAATGATAGTTTTAGGCCGTTCCAGGCCGTAAGCTAGTTTAAGGCCTTTTCGGGCCATGTATTTTTGTAGTTTTATGTTTTTTATTGTTTTTCTTTATTTTCTAGAGTATATGTGTGCAACTAAAGGTAAGTTTGAAAAAGAAGGCAACAACCATGCATGAATCTAAGTTGTAACTTGTAACTTGTAAGCGGAAATTCAATGTAAGATGATGAGAGTTTGTAAATATGTAATTTTTTGGCTCTAGTTTAAAGCCATTTCGGGCTTGGTACATCAGTTTAAAGTCTTGATGGACTATTACATCTGTTGTTAAAGAAAGGATTACTAGTTTTATGCCATGGTGGGCCAAAGGTCGTAGTTTAATGTCATTTCGGACAATTTGTAGTTTAACGTTATTTCGGATAGTTCGTAGTTTAACGTCATTTCGGATAATTCATCTCATTTGTTCTAGTTGTTGAGTTGTCTCTTGATCTTTTGTAGCTTAACATGTGGGGCTGGGTGTATGGGTATGATTTTATATTCACCTTCCCCTTCATCAATGATGTCAAAGGGTAGTTTCGACCAAGAGACATCAGCAAGAATGGCTCCTATGTCTGTGTCTTCTTGAGTTTCTTCAGTGCTAGTTGGTTGTGAATCAATGTTGGGTTTGCATTTTGATGTATGTCTATGGTTTCTTGTTTAGGCTTAATGAACTCAATTTCTGAACCTTGACCTACCTCAAGGTGTGAGAAAATGATCGATGGTGTTGTATCCCCATGTATGATGATCTCACCACCCTCGTAAGGTAGATGTATCTCCTGATGGATTGGTGAAGATAC
>MNCI01008302.1:463130-483732 GCA_015680685.1 Gnetum montanum | reverse complement strand
CTTTACAAATATAACTTTGTTTATGCTTTATTCATAATCTTATATGCTTTATTTACATTTCACNAGAGAATTTGGAAAGATTAGCTTTGGCTCCGACATCTTTTGCCACCATCGAAAAAGTATTCAATATAAATTGCAGAAGCCAGTTCAGCTCATACTTCTTAGGCGAAATCAATCACCCCGTGTCTTGGACAAACTTTTCAAAATTGGAACAAATTCCACATCCAAGATAAAATCGCATTTTTTTCTTGTAATCTTTGCTCCAAATTTTCTGGATCGAGTCTTCTACAGCCGCCCTCTGCAAAACACTGCTTTCAGAGGCTACCTCTACGCGAACGCTTCGTGGGTGAGCACAGTGGTGAAACCCCAGCGATATGGATCAACATATTTTCTTGTTGCTGTTTCCATCAGCCAAAGATTTGATTTCGAACCGTAAGTTCAGCATCGTTGCGACCGTGGAACATGCAATGCGGCAGAGATAGTGCAAGATCAGCGATGCAGGCAGCAGAAATAGCAACGTGGCAGAAATAGCAGCGCAGCAGCAGCAGCAGGAACAACAACACGGCAAGCAGGGCAGGAGGACAAAAAATAGCATCTCAGGCAGAGGCAATGCAAGGAGAAAACAGCGGTGGCGATCATGGCAGAGGGATGGCGATGCGGCAAGAAGAAAAACAGCAGCGGCAGCAACATCAAAAACAACAGTGACGGCAAAACAATGGCGATGGCAGAACAGTGGCGACGGCAGTGGCAGGACAGCAGCGCAGTGCGGCAGTGGGAGCAGCTGCGTTCTGTGCAGGAGGCACATGGCAGTCGGCAGAGGATAGCGATGGCAGGCACAGGACAACAACATTGCAAGAGGAAAAAAAATGATGCGATGGTGCAGGACAAAGCGAGGTGGCAACAGCGAGACATCAGCGACGCGGCAGGCAAAGTCAACGACGCGGTAGACAACAGGCAGTGACGCGGCGTAGGAGACGACAACATAGCGTAGGAGACGGTGACGGAAAAGACAAAGACGCGATGGAATCAGCAATGCAGCGCAAGGAGGAGTGGTAGCACAGCAAGCAGCGGCAGCGGGAGTAGTTGCGTTCTGTGCAGGAGGCACGTGAGAGCAAAAACAGTGACACAGCAGCGGCAGAAACAGCGGTAGCACAGGAACAGAGATGGAAGAATCAACAACACGGCATCTACAGGATCATCAACGCGGCGTCTGCAGAATCAACGACGGAAACGGCATGAAACAGCAGCATGGCAAGCAGAGGAGTGGTAGAAAACAGCCGCGCAGTGCAGGAGACAGCAATGCGACGGTGCAGCAGCGGCAGAAGATGCGAAGTGGCAGCGTCATCATGAGGGCTGAATGTAGGATCAGTCCCACATTGTTGTCCAGCCACTGGTAGTTGCTGAAGGCATGGTGACCGCACTCGTGCGTGATCACCCACACTCCTGTGAGGACGCAGCCCTATGCCACCATGAACGCTGCCTAGGCAGCCACGCGAGACCATCATGGCAGCAAATGGAAATAGCGCGTGGGCCAGAGGAGTAGGCCTACGATTATGAAATCCCATGCCAAGTAGGAAAAGGATCGAAGCAACGATTTGTCGAAACAATGCTATGGAATGGCCTTCTGCCTTTTCTTACTACTGCTGCTGCTTATGTTAGCTTTGCTTTAATTGGGCTTGAATCGTGGAGAAATCATTAAAGCATACAAATTTCTATTCAAAGTATTAAGCTAAAATTAGTGGTGTTTCATGGTAGATGCCACAAGCGACACCGCCTGCAGGAACAGTTCCGATAGCATCGCACATCAGCCAAGTCGCTGCCCCTATTCCACCACCCGGTGTGGCTCCTCCTGCCGTTCCACAAACGACCTCATCGTGTACGGGTCTAGATCAAGCCTTCTAGCTTATTCAGACCCTTACTGAGGAAGTTAAACATCTCAAGGCTGCCAATTCCGACACAGTACAGGTCATGGATTTTTACCATAACGATCCTATCAGTCTGGCAGTACCTATTTTGTCGTTACCTCCTGGGATGCTGCTCCCCCATTTCACAAAATACAATGGGGAAGGTGATCCCAACGCCCATCTAGCCACTTTCAAGTCACAGTTGTTGTTATTGCAATAATGGCCACATACCGTTATCTGTGTCTTTGCTATGTCCCTGATGGGTAAAGCTTTGGACTGGTATCGAGCACTCCCATGCTCTTCCATCTCAACTTTGGAAGAGTTGTTAACTCAATTTGTGACTTGTTTCAACTATAACCTAAAATCAAAAGTCACATTAGATCAGCTCATGGGAGTCAAGCAAGACCTGCTCGAGTCGGTTCAAAATATTATACAGCGGTGGAGCGTCACCTTGAATGAAATCTGCGAACCCATCACAAAGGCCCATCTGTTGGCAATCTTCAAGGGGGCAATTAATGACTTCATTAAGTCTAAGCTATATTACCTCACTCCCTGCTCCCTCAGCCAAGCCTTCACTCAAACTAAGAGCATCCAAGATGTGGCAGAGGCTAGCAAGGACCTAGCATATGTGGTCTACAAAAATTCCCATAGCAAGGGTAAAGACAAAGGCAAAGCTACGACAACGACAGTAACAATAGTTGCCGAGGGGGCCAACAAGAAAAATAACAACAAAAAAGTATCTGCAGAGCCTACTGAGCCCACAACTAGCTCAAACAGTGCCGATCAAGAAATGTCATCTGCCCCTAAAACACGTCCACAGCCAAAGCCTAACTTTGAGCGTAAAGACCGTTCAAAATATGTAGCTCTACCTATAAAGCCTTCAGAACTTCTAAAGAAATTGCTGGGAACTGGCCACATTCAACATAAGAAGGTATCCTAGAAGGGTCTGAAGTGCCACAAACGACATTGTGAGTTGCTCAAGAATCCCTCCTCGGCCTTGCCGAATGAACCCCCAGTCCCGAAAAACTTTAGGCTAGACCACTTCTATGACTATCACCAGCTATGTAATCACGACATGGATTACTGCTGGGCGTTGAAAGATGACATTCAACGCATGATCGATCAAGGTAAACTGATCTTAGACAATAATAGTTTGGTCCGTCCCAAAAACTAGTCCATGCATGTGTACCAAGACCTGTTAAATGCCAATAACACAGGGTACACTGTCAATGTGGTAGGTATGGAAGGTGATGGTCAGGCACAACCAAAGTAGCCCTTTGTCCTGTGTGTACCTCCTCGCTCATCTCAAACAACAAGCCCGTCAACATCAATGAGTGTGGTTCAGCGACAACCTTTTTTCCTCCGAGTCCCGTCTCCTACCGTCGTCCCACAGCCTACTATTGGTAAAGCCACGTCCTAGCCTACACCCACACCTAAGGCACCCTTTGTCATCAGGGTGCCAAAGCCATCAGTTGTTCTTGTTAGGCAAGGGCAACCCTCTAAGTTAATGCCCCAATCACAACCTAATAGGAAAGGAGAAGGGCGTATGACAGCTGACACAGCCAAAGATCGTCTTACGCTGGGATTCCCTAGGCCTACACCCCTCACCTCAGCGCCCTTGGCACCACATTTTTCTAAAGAAACGACGTTACACAAACGTGACCACCTTCTCCCTGCCCAAGAAAACACAATCCTCAACTAGAAACTGTTTCATCCCAAGAGATCCGTCTCCTGGGATGAATGGAAGAAGAGATGGGTAACAAACAACCAGATCATGGGCAAGATCTCCTTGATGCTTTTACGCAAGTCAAGCAAGCTCTCAAACAAAAAAATACAACGCTGAGCCTATATGACTTATTGATGACATCCCAAAAGCATCGTGAAGCCATGGTTCGAATGCTAATGTCCATACCCGTGGACAAAAACTTGCCAGCATATGAAGAAGCAATCCATTCGATTATGCTTCCCCCATTGCTGAACAACTACGATCTCCCCAACTGAAATTTCATGACGAATCCATTAAGGATGATCCAGAAAAGGGTTAGGTAACAACAGTTCCCATGTTCATCACTATTCGGGTCAGCCAGTATAGAATTCGAAGAGTACACGTAGATGGCGGGGCCGCTGCTAATGTCATTTCATTTCCTATAGTGGACAAAGTGGGTTTGCTCGACCAAATCAATCCCAAGACAACGTCATGTTTGAAGTCATTTAATGGGGCAAGAGTGCAAGTTAAGGGAATGGTACACATCAACTTTGTAGCAGGGGATCAATTTTCCACAAACGCAGTGTTTATCGTTGTCGAGGAGATGCTTGGCTTCAACCTAATCTTAGGGAGGTCTTGGTTAGCTCAATTAAGGGCAGTCTCATCACCCATTCATCAAGAGATCCACTTGCCCGATGCGGGAGGGAAAGTAATCATCCATAGTGGTAAGATGACCCCTCAAGCGGTTAACAACATAGAAATGCAACAAGGGTCAAAGATTGAAGTCCCCAAAGATCAAACCCCTATCCCAATAGTTAAACAGGCTAACATAGTGGCCAATGAAAGCTTGAATTGGGCTGAACTACCCTTCCATGCAGAAGATGGTAACGTAGAGGAATGCTGTAATAAGCCTCCTCGCCCATACACATCACCAAACCTAAAAACGATCAAGAAATAGCTACAAAGCTAGCAAATGAACATGTTAGCGTGACATGTTATATCAGTCCACATTGTTTACTATTACATAGTTTATGCTCTCTCTTGTCGCATTGTTCCTATTACGCTTATGATGGCTTGGCCCGAAATGGCCTTAAACTATTTACGGCCTGGCATGGCATAAAACTGGCAGTTTGGTTTTTCTTTCGTTTACGCTTAAGATAGCTTGGCCTGAAATGGCCTTAAACTATTTACAGCCCGCCATGGCCTAAAACTGGCAATTTGGTTTTTCTTTCGTTTATGCTTACGATCGCCTAGCTCAAAATGGCCTTAAACTAGTTGCGGCCCGCTACGGCCTAAAACTGGTAATTTTCTTTATCCTTTTATGCTTACGAATGGCTCGGCCCAAAATGGCCTTAAACTATTGACGGCCTGTAGTGGCCTAAAAGTATAATCCTTCTAACGATATGCTTTATTTCCTAAAAACTAAAATCTTTATATCACACAGATTATATCGTTTAGATTAATGAACATTGTCCTTTTTTTTGCCACTCCATTGTAATAAAAGGTTGGCCAGTATAACCACCTCACATGTTGCCATTATTACCACCTCCACCTATGTCATCCAACTCCACCTTTGCCTCATGAAAATCATCCTCGTAGGGACCTTTTTCATAGGGTGTCTCTTCGTGGGGGCGATCCTCTCTGCAAGTCTCTTCCTCATGGGATTTCTTGCCGCGAGTTTGATCATCTTCATTACGTGCCTCCTTGTGAAGATCCTCTTCACGAGGATCATCATCTTCATTATGCTCCTCCTCATCAAAACCCTCTTCGCGGGGACCATCATCTCCATTACACTCCTCCTCATGAAAACCCTCTTCGTAGGGACCATCATCTCCATTACGCTCATCCTCATGAGGATCCTCCTCGTTCCGATCCTACGGTTTGACATGACACTCACATTAGCATTGCCATCGAGACTACGCATAACAAGAATGCAATAGTCCTACAACTTAACTATGATGGTCTTGCTTCAGCCGCGTAAGGAATCTATTCCAAACCAACCAACAGGCATTGCATGATCTCGTCCTTTGTAAGCTCAGACCAAATGCCATTTCCTAGATCAATTCCTACCTTAACTTTTCCCTTCTCCACAAGAGTCCATCGGGGAACTTTAGGAAAGAAGGAAGGGACAGTAGTCTCCCCACCAGGGAGGGCTATTTCCCTCTCTGGGAAAGTGCTTACTATCACTTGCTCCTGAAACTTTTCGTATGCTCCAGAAGCACCGATGACATCAAGAAATAGTCGAAGGGACCGCGCTTCAATAGCAGAATCCCTGTAATGTTGGCGGTAGGCAGCACATTCTCACTTATACACGTGCTTATGTTCTTTCTGTGTCTTCCTCCATTCTTGGACCATCACGCTGAAATCCTTCCAATCTTGGTTCTTCTGGGCTAGGAGATTCATTTGCATCCATTACTCAATGAGTTCACGACTGGCTTGGATGTTGTTTCTGACGACCGTCCAATACCGGGCATAGTCAATTACAGCTGTTCGCCAATTCTCATCATTGGCCTCTCGAGCAAGTAGAAATTCATTTCGAGACTCTAGGTCCTCAACCCTACCAGTTAGGAACGTCTTCTCCTTTTCTACTTTCTACAACTTCTTCCAAAGAGCTTTGTTGATGTTCTGGCACTCCCATAAATAGCGGGTCAAGCATAACACACATTTATGCATTTCATCATAAAGGCTACGTAGCACTTCGGTTAGCTCCAGTGAGGGTTCAGGGGCAGTGTCCAAGTCAATGGGCTCTTTGGGATCCCATCTAAGGCGAGATCCTGTAACATAAAAATAACAGTGAGATGCAACAAAATGATACAATATTGTAATGCCAACAATCCCCACATTATAACACTCGCATACCAATCTCAAGATCAATTCGCTCTAGATGATCGATCATATCCTTCGTAATACCTTTCATAAAGGAAAATTTATTAGGGGCCTCACCCCAATGCTAAGTGGGTGTCGTTGACAAGGGCATGACACCAGCATCAGAAGTACCTATTACGCAAACAAAAATGGGTTAGACACAGTATGATAGACATAAAGGACAACTGAGACATTACAATAATGAAAAACTCAATCCAACAAAACAGTCAATGGTAGTAACATGAGGCTACCCTCTGAGGAAAATTCAAACTCACCAGTGATAGGCTGCTCCTCTTTTCCTAGCTCATCCGAAAGGACTTCAATATCCTCTACTTCCATCTCTTCTTCGAGCACAGGAACCTATGTGCCACTTGCATTACTAACAGTTGCCTCCTTTTCCAAAATTGGGGCCCCTTCTTCATGTCGTATGACTATTGCTCCTATTTTAGGGATCAACTCCTCTACATTTTTCCCTTTGTCTGCTAAAAAACAATTAATCGAAACACTTACAAACACTATGCAACTCCACATCTATACGCAACGTAACAAATATAAAAACTAATTACACATCTCTCTAGTTCCCAGCTGGGGGATCATTCCTGTGAAATTTAATTTACAACCTCTTTCCCTTCACGTCAGTCGGACCAGTAGACTCCACGGTCGGACGATGCTTTTTTTGTTGGACTGATGAATCTACTATTTCTGCTACAAGGCGTTTCTCCCTCGACACACTACCGATGTAAGAAGGGAGCGCTCCACCCACGCTATCTTGGCCCCACATACAAGGCATCACCAAACTCTTAGTCATAAGTGAAAGTGAATCCCCAATGCCTTCAGGGGAATCCTACGATCGGGTGGTGCAAAAAACCTAAGAAATCCATGGTTTAAAAATCTGGTTATGATCTTGCTGCACGCAGATTCCATCCCTTTGAACCACCAAGAATTCGGCAAAACACCAAAAGGAAGCTATAAAGAAGACAAAATGCACGTCGAAGTGAGACTCAAGCTTCTTGCGAAGCTTAACCATTTCAACCTGCAGACCTTCAGTGAAGTAACTAGCCCAATTATACCACGTTCCCTCCTCCATAACCTCCTGCATGATCCGAACCTACTCTATGATAAGAATTCTCCTCTGGGAAAGCAACTTGGGAAAGGCACGAACTCGGAAGAGGGGATAAATGGTATGAGCCACCTCCAACTCACTTTTATCAGTAGGGATTCCTTTCACTTCCTTGTTAACCCCTAGCCACTCCTCTATCTCCTTCTGGAACTTAGAACTCCTCTTTGACTTTTCTTCTACCAGAAGGCCATCAGAGGGAAGGCAAAAAAATTTAGCGAACAATCAAGCATCAATATCAAAACTTACATGTACGTTACACATGCGTATGTAGAGATGCTCAGCTTCTTTGCTGAAGGAGTTAACTAGGGTCAACATTTCGCCCGCGGTGACATCGGGGGTTACAGCCAAAAATAGCTCCATTAGTCCAGCTTCCCGAAGGTTATTGGTTAGGATAGCTGGGGCCGTACTATGGCTGAGCCAACATTACGTTTCTTTTATATTGTCACAACAAAACAAAAGACTGCTTGCTTCATGCCCAGAGGCCATAACTGTGACCTCCCGTGATTCCCTACTGTAAACATAAAACAAGGGTTTAGAAAATATAGCAAAATAAAATGATTTTACACATTGTTTCCATCCCGTAATATTGTACAATGAACCACCATAGCATAATTTACCACATCTGAAAGGCGAAGGAAATGGTGGGATTTTCTCTTGCATGTCTACAACAGTGAGAGGATGATCCAAAGTCCACTCCTTATCTAGCCATCTGAGTCTTTTACACTTGGAGAACAATTTGACATAGCGAGTAAGGTAATGTGGAATTTCAAGTTCTAGCTGTCCCATAACACTAGCACGTACATTATTAATAGAGGTAAACTCCTTTATGGCCATTTCGGCTATAGACAACATATCTGTATCACCTTGGAGACCATCCTTATTGATGAAAAAACTACATCATAGATTGTAGACAATTGTTTACACTGGACACAAATTCAAACAAATGGTTAGCATATCATGATGCCATGGAAACACTTACCCACCTGCATAATACACAATCCTAGGTGGATTCTGGAAGTAGGTCGTAAGATGACGAGCCATGAACAGAGTGTTGTAGGTGTGATAACAATTAAACCTGGGCATATCCCAGATCCAAGACAAATGCCTCAAACCCCTAGTGCTTTGTTCACAGTCTTACACCCGCACGATTTCGATTGAGTTGTCCACCAGAAACGTCAAGATGCTCTATGTTGATCCAACCAGTAGTGTCTTCAGAATGGCGACAACTGTCTCGGTCGGCAGATGTGACCAAATAATTACACTGAAATTACACAACAAAAACTGCAAAAACTCCTGTGCGCCTCTTCGGAACCAAACTGCCTCCTCCTTTACACGAGCATGAGGAGGAGGAACATTGGCCAGGGGGACACGTAAACAACATAGAACGTCCATAATGTCCAAGACGATTAGGATGGGCTTTAGCATAATCTTTTACAATAAAATAGACTTCTATTAGAAACAGCAATGTAGACATACTAATGATCTAAGAGCAAAACAAAAAAAAGGAGAGGCGCATAAAAATTCATTATGGAACACTAGAGTTTTTGTTACCTTGACTCCCAGGAAATTGTAGGTTATGCTAGAAATGCATTACAAAAATCATCCAAACCCTTGCAACGATGCAAGGTCTGTCCCTAACAACGATGATAAAAGTAACATTGCATATTACCCCAGCGTCACATGCAACCATTATGGGCGAGACGACGGAATCCTATTTATACTACATAAGGGTATAGTACTTGGACTCCTCCAGTTATGCATTGTGTTCGCACAATATTGTCCAAGATCATCCTAACCCTTGCAACTACGCAAGGTCTATCTCCAACAACATCGATAGCGATAATAGTACAAACTACGATAGCTTAGCCCACGCGACCAAGTATCAACACCCGCCATAATACACATCTTTGAAATAGGTACAATTGCGATGCCATAATAATGAAAATAACAATCATGCAAGAGGGTAAAAGGCCACTTACTGAGCGACTGGAGTAGCCTCCCGCGTTTCGACCCTGGCCTTTGAAACCCGCTGCAAACTCTCCTGCACTTCATCAATCTTTGCCAATTTGACATGTTTGTCTTTGATCTTCGGCACCATGGTTACGATTGAACAACCTTCGCAAAATCATCTACTTATGCCTTACTTCTACTCTCCTTCTACTATAGCCTAATTCAAATTCGCAATGTCTCCAATCTGCTTTGAGGATGAATCATCAACTTATAAATGGATTGATTAAAACCAATTGTTCCCATGTCTGACCAATGCGAAATTTTCCCGAAGCATAGGTATGTTAGTGTGACATGAAACGTGAAGATCGCAACATTAATCTCGTAGATATCGTATAGATTACGGTCCAAAAAGACCCTAAACTAACATGTAGCTCATTGTCTTGTAATTTGGTTGCATTAACTACAGTCTACACAAAATTCTAAATTAGCTGTCTCGACACGCTAGATGTGCCATGTTACACTCCTCATCATAGTTCACAGAAGTCTTGCGCTAACATTTAGGAAATCGGGATTACCGCTTTCTCACAAACCACGCATATGATAACGGTCTATTAGGACCTTAAACTAGCAACTCTTTAACACATACCACTAAAAAAAGAAAACCTTCTATCATTTCAATAGATCGACAAAAACAATGTAACAACCTCCATTTCTGGCGATTTTGCAGGTCAATTCGTAAATGGACGCAGCTTTACTCGCACCCCTAGCCTTAATAGGTCCATACGAGGAAATTATTAGATAGCTCAATCACGCACTAATAGGAACGGATGCTTTCCTTTGTGATACAACCATAGCAACATTGGAAGTATCCCTAGACTGGCCAGAACATTTGGCCTGAACCCTAAACCTAGAAGCTAGTGATGTGACTGAGGATTCCCTCACTGAGGTCCCTGTGGTTATGCAAAAAGGAGGAAGCAAAACTCTGAAAGTTAGTACTCTCCTTGACCAACAAATGCAAAGCGATATATCTTGAGTGCTCCAAGATAACATTACGATGTTCGCATGGTCATACGAAGATATGTCAAGTTTAGACCCAAGGCTAATAGAGCACAAAATAGTTTTAGACATGCATATCAAAGCAGTTAAACAGAAATCATGGAAGATTAAGCCTGAAATTGTGCTAGCAGTGCGTGATGAAATCACTAAGCTATATCAGGATGGTTTTATTCGCGCAGTCAATTATTCAGACTGGGTATTGAACATCGTAGTTATCTCTAAGAAAATAGGAGGAATACGCATCTATATAGACTTCCGCAATCTGAACAAGGCCATGATTAAAGATAACTTTCCATTACCGAGTATCGACCAACTTATCGATACAATAGCTGGCCATGTGTTACTATCCTTTATGGATGGGTTTTCAGGCTATACTCAAATTCGTATCAACCCAGAACACCAACTGACTACGACTTTCATGACCCCTTGGGGAACTTTCTATTACACCATGATGCCTTTTGGGTTAAAAAATGCTGGAGCAACCTATCAATGCGCCATGACATACATATTTAGTGATTATCTCTTAGAGAGATTAAACGATTATGTAGATGACATAACTATCAAATCTAAGAGGTCGGAAGATCACTCAGAAGACCTAGAGTTAATCCTTAAACGATGTCTCAAACACGACCTACGGCTCAACCTAAGAAAATATGTGTTCGGAGTCAAAACCAGGTGCATGTTGGGGTTTTTGGTATCAGAGATTGGCATCCGAGTCGACCTTGAAAAGGTTAAAGCCATCATTAATCTAGCACCACTTACAAACCTCAAAGAACTACATGGGCTGCAGGGTAGGTTGCAATTTGTCAGGAGGTTCATCTCGAGATTAACAGACAAGTTACACCCTATGCAACATCTGCTCAAGAAAGGGGTTAACTTCGAATGGACCAAGAATTGCCAACGTGTGTTTGACAATCTAAAGAAAGAGCTGTTACATTTGCCAATGGTTTTCTTGCCACAAAGGGATAAGCCTTTCTACATGTACTTGGTAAGCTCAGAGGTGTCTATAGCTGCGTTGTTGTACCAAAAAAGGGATGACAAGTCAGAAGTTCCTATCTACTACCTAAGTCATGCTCTATTTGGATACAAAACACGGTACAATGAAGTAGAGCATAATTGTTTAGCATTAGTGTTTGCACTCAAAAAATGTAGGTACTATCTTTTCTGTAGCCAGGTCAATATAATCTGTAAAAACAACATTCTGCGAGCCATCACAAACAATTTATACGAAAGTAGTAGGATAGCCCGCTGGAAAGCCATCACAACAGAATTCAACTTGCACTACATTAGCCAATCTTCCACGAAAGGCCAAGAGATAGCCGACCAGCTTGCAACATCACCGATTATCGATCAAGCCGCGATAGAACCCGAGTTTCCTGATGAACAAATACATAGTTTAAGCCCTATATCGATAGGCCTCGAAGCGACATTATACTTCGATGGAGCTTTGACTACAGGAGGCGACAGTGTTGCCATTGTCATTACGCTCTCCCCTGAGGATGTTCGTCCATTGGCTTACTGCCTGGCATTTCCTGTACGAACAATATGGTAGAGTACGAGGGACTCCTCAAGGAATTGTTAACAACTAGGGAACTCAACATTCAACACCTGGCAATCCGAGGCGATTCGATGCTCGTCATCAATCAAATCACAGGGGTCTATGCCTGCAAAGCTGTGCATCTGTAGCCCTATTGCGATATGGCTAAAGATCTCTTGAAACAATTCATGACAACTAATGTCCAACACGTGCTGCGTAATGAGAACACTGTAGTTGATGCACTAGCCACACTAGCTTTAAACATGCCACCACATTTGTTTGCCACTTGGCCTGCTTTAAAGATGGAATGTATAGACCCTGTCATTCAAGTGGTGCAAATTTCTTCTCTAAGCACGGGTGGAATGCCAGAATGGTTCGATAACATTAAATCCTACCTTCTGTATGGCGAACCACCGCACGAGTTAACACCTGCACAAAAAGACGTAATTTGCAAGCGTGCCCGGCAATATGTCATCATTGGAGATAGTACTCTCTGTAGACGCTCTTTTGATGGAGTATTGCTAACCTGCATTAATAATGACCAAGCGCAATGAATAGTTAGTGAAGTCCATGAAGAACTATGTGGGGGACATATAGCCCCATGAGCCATGGCTACTAGAATCAAATGCCTGGGGTATTATTGGTCGTACATGAGAATGAGACTACCTGACCAAGGTTAAGACATGTGACACATGCCAATGTTACGCAAATCTAATACATGTGTCACCAACTGAATTGCATACTACACAGATCACTTGGCCATTCTAATGATGGGGACTAGACATCATAGGTCCCATCACGCTTAAGTCTTCCACAGGACATAGCTTCATCATCACCGCCATCGAGTATTTCACGAAGTGGGTCGAAGCTATTCCCCTACAAAAGATTACATCTTAACAGGTTTTCCATATTATCTTGGACAATATAGTATCTAAGTTTGGGCTTCCCATGACTATTGTAACCGACAATGGGCCACAATTTAGTAGTGCTGAAACCAAATCTTTCTGCAGCAACCTTGGTGTTAGGTAATCTTTTTCTTCACCTTATTACCCATAAGCAAACGGTCAAGCAGAGGCAACAAACAAGGTGATCATCAACTTACTAAAGAAAATGCTTAGCAGCAACAAAAAACAATGGCATGAAAAAATCCTTTATGTGCTATGGGCCTATCGTATGACATGCAGAACAGCTACCGATAGGACACCCTATAGCCTGATCTACGGATCTGAAATAGTGTTGCCCCTGGAACTACAGATCCCCTCATTGTGGATGGTCCTCTCCACGGTTATAAATGAGACTCAACACAACGAGTCTAAGATTCTAGATTTAGACTCAGTAGAGGAGAAATGCATCCAAACGCTCGACAACATCGAAAGGTATCAAGACAGGAAGAAACAAAAGCATCATCACAACCTGCATCAGTGACTGATCAAAAAAGGAGACTTAGTTCTCAAAGCCATTCATGAACTAGTGAGCAAATTCTCTACAAGCTGGGAAGGCCCTTTCCTAGTCGCCAACGCATACGATAACGGAGCATTTAGGCTAGCAAACACCGACGGTAATGAACTCCTGAATCCGGTGAATCATATGTACGTGAAGCGATACCACATCTAAACGTCAACTCGGCTCAAACGCAAGGTAAAAAACATCCACTACAATGTAAAACTGGCAATGTTGTACACATCCTCTACAATCTAAAACTAGCATTTCTTGCATCCGTCCGCCACGAATCTAAACTGGCAAAGTTTCCAACCATCCACCATGATGTGAAACTGGTGAGGTAAGCATCCATCTGCTGAGATGCTAAACCAGCATAGATTTGTCCCTGGGTCACGACAAAAAACTAACATCCACAGCATGATCTACTGGGACCATAAACTAGCTCTTCCACCATCCACTATGACGTAAAACTAGCAAGCTTCAATCTGCCCAGACTTTAAACCGAGACCACAATCTGCTGAGACTTAAAACCAGCAACAATAGTCCACCAGGACTTAAAATTGAAATCTACCAACAGGCAGTCCATGAAGCAAGTGAGGGTGATCATTCTTGCACTGCATCCCTATCAAACATATTGGATAGGATGTTGGAATAGATGCAACACCGCTACCCCACCAGCATCCTACTGATTCCTCAGATATGCTAAAAGGCATGCTACTGACCCCTCGGAGATGTTGCTATGATAGCCACTCTATAGTTACAACTCCTGGGGTCAACTTCACCGCTTGGGGCCCTCAAGAAACTATGGTCATCCATAGCCTTAGTGGCCTTCACCCGTCATCGCCACCAGACTCTAGCTTAGCAGATTCATCTGACTGGTTCTTTGCCCAGTCGTTTGAGAAAGATGAATCTAGTTGTCGACGGTGACTTCATGAATCACGGCATCAATAAAGGAACCCTTGCTTCTTGTTACGGTCCCTTCTCTGTGGCATGCACTCTCCTTTTCTCTTCAAATGAAACTTGTTTCAACAGCCTCCCTAGCGATTAGGATGATTACTTTTGCTCTCTATTCTCTATTATGTTTTGTAGGTTACTTGCTACAATGGCGTTGATCAAGAATGCATTCACTAGGAGGTGAGGTGTCACAGCATTCTGAGGTGGCTGCTCAGACTAGCATGACTACTTAGAAGTGCAAACCCTATCTTTCCCTCCATCAGAAACCTTACTTCACTTTCTCCTTCCCTTATCCTTACAACCACCTTTACCCTCTTCTTTTGTTTGTACAGGATGTGAGCATATAGTCAATTCTTTCGCACCATCATGTGCATGAACTAGCGTAACTCAACTTGCCTCATGGAATGTAAGTTGCACTCAAAAAATGGGCAAAGCTAGGTAAAATAGATGCAAAACAACTCATCCAGGCCATACGGGCGTAACACAACTCATCCGTGCAAGCCCTTCATATGCAATATAGTAGCGTAACCTCTTGAGAATACACCCGTGAAAAGATGCCCAATAACTTGTTTGCGAATATTTCCTGTTCACATGCTTGAGTCTTCCCCAAACCTCCCTCCTCTCACTTCTTTAAGATCCCTCCTATCCTCCTCCTCCCGCCTTCGCACTTCTAGGTTTGATAGAGTGACATCTGAGTAGTTGACGATGGATGCTATTGGTGTCTTTACCTCTCTGGTGTTTCGTATTCTTTGTCGACATCTTTTGAGTAAGCCCTCTAAACGTCAACAAAGAGGGGCCATTGAAACACCATGAAATTTCGAGGCCTCAATGGTTCAGCAAAATCTTGCGACTCAAGCAAGGATTTGCAACAAGTTGCGGCTCAGCAAGTTCCCTTTTTGGCTAAGGGCCTGTTACGCCACACTATGCAACGCAGCGTAATAGACTCCAGAGGATAGAACAACACAAGGGGTGTGCAATGGCAAGCCTTCAACTTTGCAAGTTAGCTATGTTTCAAAAATTTTAACTTTTAGCATATTACGCCGCTTTACGCAATGCAGCGTAATGCAAGAAGATAGTCCATCTAGTCGCAACAACGAAGACAGCAAAATTTGAGACCTCAATGGTTCAGCAAAATCTTGAGGCTCAGGCAAGGATCTACAACATGTTACACATCTCAGCAAGTTTTCTTTTTTCAGCTAAGGGCCTATTACGCTACATTACGCATTATAGCGTAATAAACCCTAGAAAGACTGAATAGAAACAAGGGAAGCATGGCGACAACACTTCAATTTTTTGCAGGTTCGCTATGTTATGCCAAGTTACGCTATGTAGCGTAATGTAGCATAACGTAGCGTAAAGTAAGTAGATAATTGATTTAGTTGCAACCATGGAGATAACACAATTCAAGCATCAGCAATTCTTACGTCACAATACGCTCTCTAGCGTATTACAGCATAACCGTAGAATAGTTTGTTGCAAAAGCTCCAGCAAGGGTAGATTACGACACATTATGCTTCAAAACGTAATGCAGCATAGCACCGCAAGCTTCAAATACAAACACATCAAGTCAACAACATTTTGTAGGTTCAGGACATGCGTCATCTAAACCGTGTTTTTCTCCTAACCCTAACCTTATAAATACTTCAGTTGATAAGGATCAAGAGGTGGGCAAAAAAAATTTCTTAATTGCCAAATTTTCTTCGTGAGAAATTTTCTTTCATTGGAAATTATTGACAACTTTTGGCAAATATTGGTAAGAGAACAAAAGAGGATCAGCAATCGTAAGAACATCGAAGGTGATTGACAAGAGTTTCTGATCAGAAACTACCAGTTAGCAGACATTCTACTTCGGGTCTGACTCCCTTGCGCCTAAATTGGCTAGAACAAGGTAGATTGACCTTTGCTTGTTTTATCTTTAGATAGCTTTCCTATTCTTGGCATGTGCTTCATCAAAACCAAAGTCCTCCTGTAATCATTATATCCAACCTATTTTTTTTATAAGATAAATCCTAGATCTCGAGATTGCACACTCTCTAAATCTGATTTATTGCATCCTATCTACATTGATTTTGCAATGGCTTTGAATCATTTACATCGCTCTCGTTACCTCTAAGATTAACGATATCATATCTCCTCATTGAAATCGCCAATTTGCCATTCGGTTATCATAAAGTTTTACTGATTAAGTAAGTCCCTATCTAATCGACAAGATCATTCAGGGCACCTCAGATTCATCTTCTTTAGCACAGCCCTCGCATGGATCTGGGGTTGGAACTGTGTACACGGAACTCCGCTCAATATTTCTAGCAACCAACATTTTCCATCGTTACAATAGGAAAGACCACTTTCACATTATGCTAATGCATTACAAAGTGATCTATTCTATGGATTAGTATGGGGCATATCCTAATGTTTCAAATTTAATGGTTGATTGAGGCTCAATTCTTTATTAGATGCATGGAAAGGATTGTGTTAAAACAAAGATTCATACATCATTCTAACTAGTAGCTCATTCTCACATGTATTGAATCATTTTAATATATTTATGAGAGATGTTTTTCCTTTTTGAGGCTTGACAAGTAACATCTCTAGGCTTTTCTATATTTTTTTTAGATAATCTTAAATCATTTTTCCCATGTGATGAGTTGAGATATCGTGTACGCGATATTGCGTCGGCCCCTGCGATATCGTGTATGCGATATTGTGACCCACCGTCATGTCTATAAATAAGAGGCATCTTTCCCTTGTTTCTCCATCTAGATCTACACCCTTAGCCAAACTATAGCAGTTTTACCATTCCAAAGTTAGATTAATTTCCATGTGCCTGCAGTAGGAGTCTCAAAGTGAATGGATCTTTATTCGAGCAAATTGTACCTGAGCACACATTTGTGTATGGAAATACAGACGAACTTTCTGATAAACCTTGTAGCATATAGACTAAGCTAAATAGGATTTAATTATTGTTAAATGTTTAAATGCTTTCATAGATAATTAATCTCTCTCAATCCTTGACTCTCCTAGTTAAGTGCATTCAGTACGACCACTTCAAGCACGTGTGTAATGCTTGGTAACCTAGTAACGAATAGCGTTTGGTAATCCCATCAGCGTTGCACTCGTTCAGGGTGTGTGTAGCAAGTGGGAACGGATACTGGTGCTAGGACAATTAGAACCTAGTTAGTGAATAGTAAATATAAGTTAGTCACTTAGTCTCTTCACCCTCTCCCTATTAGCATAAGGCATTAAAAAGTTAAAAGATATAAAAATCATATACCTTAAGCTTACTTAACCATACAACCATGACAATACAAATAAGTTTGGGAAGACAGCGATTGATTAACCTTAAGTGTTCCATTAGGGCGCGTAAGCACTTAGTCCTTGGAGTTCAACCAGATCGCGTGTGAGATGCTCATATTCATATGGTTGAGTGTAGGGGTACCTCGCCACTCATCACCATGTCTTTTTTTTCTTTTCCTTTTGGTAGCTTTCCTAAAAGAGTGATGTAGCAATCTTTTTAATAGGCTTATTATTTGATCTTCTTTGCACATGTCAAAACTATCTAAGACATTATTCTTGTAGCTTATTTAAAATAGATATTTTTCCAAGTCTTCCTTGCCCATCCAAGTATTTGCATTTTTAACACATAATACTCAATTTTGCATATTGGAATTGAACCGATGACTTGGGATTTTCATGCTAAGCCTTTTACTATTAAGGTAACATCTCATTGTTTATATGAACATAGGTTAGTGGAAAACTTGCCATGATTGGTCTCAAACCCAAGTGAGAAAGAAAGATTAGTGTCAAGTTGTCAACTAGTTATAGAAACATCATTTCTTAAATGAGTCCATTTCTTTGCAATTGTACTAATGAGGTGTTAATACAAAAGTGATGCATAATAATGAAAGAGTTTGGATGTTATGATAAATGAACAAGGGATTTCTAGGACATCCTTCTAAAGCTATGCACAACAATGGTGCTTGATTGTTATGTCAAAAGGATTCCCATATTAACTTAGATGAGGGTGGGTAATGAATCAAGTTTAAGATTGATGGGAAGGAGAGAAAGCAAAGGATATTATTCAATGTTACAACCATTTTTATCATGAAGAGAGGAAAAGCACCTTAGAAATAGAGTTGGAATAGTGTTATATCCTCAAAATTGTATTGAAAGAAAATTAAACTTAACTATCCATGGAACACGTAAAGAATAAAATTAACTACTTAATAAATCCTACAGCAACTTAAACACTTATAAAACCATATAAGCATATAAATTAACTTGAAAATTGAAGAGCTTAGAAACCACTTGATGAGTGGTGAGGTACCCCTACGCTCAACCATATGAATATGAGTATTTCACGCATAATCCGGTCAAATTCCAAAGACTAAGTGCTTATGTGCCCTTGTGGAACAAGGACAAGTTGGTTGATCATTATCTTCCCAAGCTTACCTGTATGTCACGATTTTATGGTTAAGTAAGCTTGAGGCATATGCTTTTTATAGTTTTTATGTTTTTATGTCTTGCGCTAGTAGGGAAGGAGAGAGGTAACTAAGTGACTAATTTAACTTAACTACTCATTAACTAAGTTCTAACTACTCCTAACACTAGCATCTATTCCCACTTGCCATACACATCCTGAACCAATGCAACACTACTAGGATTACCAAACGCTAATCGTTACTGGGTTACCAAGCATTACACACATGCTCAAAGTGGTTATGCTTGTGTAATTTAACGATTTGCTTAATTGATCAAAAATGAATTGTTGTGCTAATAATAGAAATGTAAAGTGCATAAAATAAAATAAAATAAAATAAATGCATATGAAAATAAAATAAAAGAAATGTGTAAGAAAACAAATCTCAAGTGCTACAAGGATGAATCAAAGAGCTCATCTTTATTGCTGTGCACAAGGTCTGCTTAGGTACATAATGCTCAAATAAAGATCTGTTCACACTTAGACCTTCTATTACGGGCACTTGGAAAACTTTCAAACAGACTACAAGAGTTTTGTTACTTGACTGCTAAAAGACTTCCTCCCAATTGTGTTCCTAGGCACTATATTTATAGACTAAACTACTTTAATAATTAGAGTAACCGCTCTAATAATTAGAATAACTGCTAAAGTAACCACTAGAGTAACCACTCTAATAATTAGAATAACTGCTAGAGTAACCACTCTAATAATTAGAATGACTGCTAAAGTAATCGCTAGAGTAACCACTCTAATAATTAGAATAACTACTAGAGTAACCACTCTAATAATTAGAGTAACTGCTAGAGTAACCACTAGAGTAACTACTCTAATAATTAGAATAATTGCTAGAGTAATCGCTAAAGTAACTACTCTCATCATACCCCCATAAATGAATGAAAACTTGTCCTCGAGTTCCTTACAAAATATTGGAAAGGTATGGGATTATTGACTAATTGACAATTGATAGTGGAATAGGATGACAGACTTAACGTGCCTAATGAAAAAATCAATAAGCATATAATAACATTAGTGTTCATGACCATTGTGGTGAACACTCATACATAAATGACATCCAAGCCTTTATTTGGTAGCTTGAAGAGAAAAAGAGAAAGAAAGAAGATGAAGCATGTTGCCACCAATGTTGAGATTGTGCCTTCCGTTGTTTATCCATAGCCATGCCAACAAACTTGCTCCTTTCGTAAATGCTCTAATTCTGGTCCATCTTGAGTGGTTCCTCCAAGCCCAGTCCATTATTTGTATGATCGCCATCTACACACACAGCACATTCACAAATCAGAAAGGATAGATAATCCACAATGCAGTTGATACCTTACCTTGATATGAAGCTCATTAGCTGAGTTATGGTTATGGCAGAAACTAGTTCAGAGATTTATCATTGGCAACTACCCAAGGTGTAGGGGTTAGGTAATTAGTAAAATGGAAAAAATTAAAAAATTTGTGCCAAGGCCCCCACAACTAAGAGCGAACCTCCAGTAGCTATAAGATGGAAAAACATAAGGAACAAGAAATATGAAAAATATCAACGACAATGCCAATAAAATGGATGTCATGGATGGGGATGAAATAAGAAATG
>MNCI01008302.1:428448-455130 GCA_015680685.1 Gnetum montanum | reverse complement strand
GTAAGAAAAAAGTTGTGATGCCTTCTAATGAACCGTAATATCAGGGCCGCGATATCGCATCCATGATATCAGGTACGCGATATCGGAGCCTACCATGTGATGTCAGATACCCGATATTGGGACCTGCCTCCTTGCCTATAAATAAGAGGCAACCGCACTTGGTTTTGTAGTTAGATAGCTAGTCCCTTAGCCAAACTCTTGCCTTTTCTTACCTCCAAAGTTAGATAGCTAGTCCCTTAGTCATCAAGTGAATGGATCTTTATTCGAGCATTATGTACCTAAGTACACCTTGTGTATAGCAATAAAGACAAACTTTATGATAAACCTTGCAACATCTAGAATATATTAATTAGTTTTAATTGATGTTATTAAATGTTTTCTTAGTTAATTAATGTTCTCTCTCTCTCTCTCTCTCTCTCTCTCTCTCTCTCTCTACAACTCTCCTAAGTAAGCACACATAGTACGATTACTTCGCGCATGCATGTAACACTTGGTAACCCAATAACGAATAGCGTCTAGTAATCCCAGTAGTGTTGTGCTAGTTTAGGATGTGTACGGAAAGTGAGAATGGATACTAGTGTTAGGATTAGTTAAAGCTTGGTTAATTAGTAGTTAAGTTAAATTAGTCACTTAGTTATCTCTCTCTCTCCTCCCTTATTAGCAACAGGACATAAAAACATAAAAGCTATAAAAATCATATGCCTCAAGCTTACTTAACCATACAATCGTGACATACAACTAAGTTTGGGAAGACAACGATCAACTAACCCATCCTTGTTTTACAAGGGCACATAAGAACTTAGTCCTTGGAATTCGACCGGATCATGCATGAAATGCTCATATTTATATGGTTGAGTGTAGGGGTACCTCACCACTCATCATTAGCACTATTGCCAGGGACTTAGTTGTTTGTGCACTAATTAGAACTTAGGAAATCATTCACATCATTGGAATGAACCCTTAGGGTTGATTGAGAAAATAATAAACAAGAATACATTGCACATTGAACAGACAAGAATGTCTCCTTCTTTATACAAAAGTGCCTTACTACCTAGGTCTAAAACAGGAAATAATTGGCGAAGTAATACACATGATGTTGATCCACCAGTCCCTCAACAAGTTAGAGTGGTATATATTCATCCCAATGAGTATATACCAGACTTCACCTTTATCCTCCATCAAGATAAACAATTGTGTTGGCAAGACTTAGGAGGTAACATAGTGTTACCTCTTGATTTGTTCAATCCCAAGCATGCTTCTTCATGCTCTCACATGAATTGGCATGCCGCACTTACATGCAGAGTACATTGTGCAAGACCATGACTTGAGAGAGTACTGTCCCATGGAAGCACAATGTCAAAGGGACTTGCAACAGGAGAGACATCATAAGTCTTTGAAGGGTAAGTGGTCCTAGGATGTCCCACATGTCTTAAGTGAAAATGAGGGTGGTGAACCTACCTCAAGCAGTTGCCCACACAACAATTTTCCTCCCCTTGACTTTGGGCAAGGGGTTGTGTATTAGAACCTTCATTCCACTATTCATAACCCAGGTCTTGATACCCATGGGCACAAAGGATCCGAAAAAGGGACATGGACACATGATAAAGATGGGCATTCTGATCAAAATCATAATCGAGGCCATGACCATTGAAGAGAAGGTAGCAGACACTGTCATGGTGACAATTCCCCTTCTTCTTCACCTTCATCATCTCCTTCACCCTCTCCTTTAGTATCCAGATGTAGTCATAAAGAAAAAAACCATGGGGATAAAGGTAGGAAAAGTGGAAGTCATAGATGAAACAGCTAGGAAAGGGGATGAGGGCACTCTAAAGAATCACAACATAGAAGAAGGGAGAGTAGGGAACAACGTAGGCATCATATAGACACCATGGACAAGATGATCATGATGAACCCCTACTCGCTACTCAAAATATGTTAAACATAACTAAGGTTGTTAGAATTCCAACAAGGCACCAAAAAGATAGTAGGATCAAGATATTAGATATGAACAATATCCCATGATTTGAAGGGGGATACAACACCGATCCTTAGAATCACTTACAGGCATTCCATGATGCATGTGCCTTACAAAACATAGAGAATGAATGGCAAAAACTTAAGTTGTTCCCACGGACACTAGTTAAAGAAGTGGAAAGTTGGTATCGATCCTAAGAATCGGAATCCATTCGTAGATGGAGTACTATGTTAGAATTATTCAACAATAAGTACCAAACATACTCCCAGGTGTCCAACCTACGAAAGTAAATCCAAGGCTAGAAACAAGGAGGACATGAACCCTTGGATGCTGCCATGGGCCGATACTATGCACTGTTACATCATTGTCCTAGCCATGGTTATTCACAAAGAGATCAATTGTTCCATCTCATAGATGGGCTTAGGCATGAAACGAGAAGAACCCTTGGGACTTATGCCCAAGGAAGATTATTCGAGGTTAGGTCCTATCAAATTCAAAGACTATTGGAGCAAGTTGCTAAGGAAGAAGGTGAGCTATGGAAGAAAGAAAGTGTGGAAGAGCATAACTAAGATCCTTCCCTCTGGAAGAGGGAAGTAAGATTTTGTGAGAATGAAGAAGATTCACCACTTGAAGAGATGGTGAATAGGAAAAATTTTCCTATCCAAAAGTTGACATCAAAAGTATCGGAAAAGGTAGACCAAATGTGAGATTCCTTAGACAATAGATTTCAATCTATTCTTAAAATAGTAGAGGAGTCTAGAGAGTAAGGTAGTGATCGCGAAAAAAGAAAAAAGAGAGAAGCTGAACATGCACGTAGCAAGGATAAGGGCAAAGTTACCATCATTGAAGAGGTTGTGGAGTTGGGAACAGACAATGATAGTAGATGTGAGATATGTTAATATGACCATCCTAAGGGATGTTGCCCTATAATCTCACATCTGCAAGAATCTGGGGTGTATGCATTCAACCTACAATTGAACAAATGATAAGCACCCTGAAGGTTACCTTACCCCCAAGGTAACCTAAGACAGTTCCACCAACCCTTAATGTATTATCCCAGTGGAACTCCACCACAATCGATTGAGCAATATCAACAATGGCAATACCCACAATCATGGAGAATGCCACCACCAAGGCAACAGTATCCTTACTGGCAACCTGACCTGTATGGATATTACGTGCAGTAGCTAGTCTCTCCACATGACTCTACTAGTCACAGTACTTCTCAACCTCACTACCAAGCTCATGAATATTATAAGACTCCCTCTCCTAGGGATAATATTCCACAAGTATACCATCCTTCTCATTTGGTCACATCTCTTTCACCAATAGCTCCATTACCACCTGCTCCAGCTATGCAAGGTGAAATCCCTACCCAGCCACAGCAACGTAACACCACAAGGGCTGTTAACTCTCAACCTACTATTGGTTCTAACAACCACATGAAGAAAAGACCTTTCTTTAGAACCAACAGTCCAACCAAGCCTTTGTAATCACAAGCGGCTGATTCCTTAGATGCCTCAGTATCAATAAAAACTTTGGAGCCTCCTTCAACTCAACCACCACAGTCAACGCATATGGTCATGCTAACACATGCCATCACCGATTGGATCAAAGTTGGCCATCTTCCCAAGAAATTCTCTAATCTTGGGAGTCCTTTGATATACTTACAAATCATTGGAAATGAACCGTGCAAAGCTCTTTTGGATTTAGGTTCTAGTGTCAACTTGATTTCTCAAGAAATGTATAAGGCCTGAAACCTGCCTCCATTAAAAAAAGAGAAACATTCATCTAGAGTTGGCTGACCAGTCCATCATTATTCTGTTGGGACTAGTTGAGGACATTGTTATGACTGTTTATGGGTGTTTGTACCCAACTAACTCCCTAGTGATTCAGGTGAACAACGATAAGGGGGACTTCCCAATCATAATGGGAAGAGCATGGTTAAGCACAGTTGATGTGTGCCTAGGAATCTATGATCTTTCCTTGAAAATATCAAAGGAAAACACATTCAGAAAGATCGAGAAGAAGAAATTTCCATGCATCACATACAATGACACAAGGTGTAATTGCATGCAGAGGTCATGTGTTGTACAAAGTTTAACATTGCCTACATGCAATCAATGGGCACAAGTGATCAACATACAAAGATGCCTGTATGTAGCGGCCACATGACAGGAAGACACCCAGTGGCTAACAGTTGATCAAGAAAGCAATTCAATCATATGCATGGAACCAACTGAGGGTTTGACTTGCATTTACATCGATAGCATAGATGCATTAGAGCAAGTCCATTGCCAACTTCCAAACCTTAACCTTGAAATATCAACTGGGGGAAGTTTAAAATTCCTGAAAAATTTAAGTAGGAGCCCCTAGAGCTGAAACCATTTCCCACCAGTATGCAATACATGTTCCTTAAGAATGAAAAACCAGTAATTATCAACACGAAGCTTGCTCCACAACAAAAAGAGAAACTATTGAAGGTAATAAATAGATGGTCAAAATCCTTCACTTGGTCATATCTCGAATTAACTGGAATAGATCCTAGGATATCCCAACATAGGATTTACATTGATCCCTCCATGAAGCCTCAAAGACAACCGTAGAGGCATTTGAACCTAAAGCTGAAGTAAGTAGTCAAGGAAGAAATCGAACAGCTTCTCAAGGATAAGTGCATACACCCCATTACTGATAGCAAATGGGTTAGCCCCTTAGTTATTGTGCCTAAAAAGGGAGGAAAATGGAGGGTGTGCATAGATTTCAGGCTACTGAATATGGCAACATTCAAAGATCACTTTCCATTGCCATTGGTTGACCAAGTCTTAGACACCATTGTAGGGCATCACTATTATAGTTTTTTGGATAGATATAGCGAATATAACCTAATACAAATAGCCCTAGAAGACCAAGCCAAGACTACATTCACGAATCCTTGGGAAACGTTTGCATATAAACAGATGTTGTTTGGCTTGTGCAATGCCCCTGCAACGTTTCAACGATTAGTTCTAAGCATATTCCAATGACAGATAGGAAACAATGTGGAGGTCTTTATGGACGACTTCTCCACTTATGGACCAAACATTGATCAAGCCTTGGACCAGTTAGAGCAAGTGTTAAAAATATGTGTAGAAACCAATTTAAGGCTCAACTAGTAGAAAAGCCGTTTGATGGTCCAAGAAGGCATAGTGCTAGGACATAAAATCTCACACATAGAGATAGAGGTAGACCCAAAGAAAATTAAAGTTATCTAAGAAATTACCTGTCCACTAGAAACTGTCAAAGATATTCGATCATTCCTTAAACACACTGACTACTATAGGAGATTTATTAAGAACTTTTCAAAGCTTGCCGAACCATTGGTGGAATTAACAAAAAAGGACGTACCTTTCGAATGGACTAGGGAATGCGAACTAGCTTTTCAAACTTTGAAATAGAAGCTAGTACAAACACCCATTCTACAAACTCCTGACTGGTCCAAATCATTCCATATCATGACTGACGCATCCAACTATGCCTTAGGAGTTGTACTTACATAGTTAGATGACCAGAAGCATCCTTATTACATCCACTGTGCAAGTAGAAGTATTGTTGGTGCACAACTTAACTACACTACCACAAAGAAAGAATTAATGGTTGTAGTATTTGCACTAGAAAATTTTGGACACTATGTATTGGGATATAAAGTATATATACATACATCTAGTTCCTCATGAATAATCCAATGGTAAGCCCTCATATCATATGATGGCTTGTAATCTTATAAGAGTTCGATCTTATGATGATCGATTGTAAAGGCACTGAGAACATAGTTGTTGATCATTTATCTCGATTGTGATGGGACAACAAAGAGGACGAGTATCCAATTTCTGATTATTTTCCTTATGAATTCCTCTTTGTTGGTGTAGTGAATAATCAATCACCCATGGAGACAGAC
The DNA here is from genome assembly GCA_015680685.1 of Gnetum montanum. Classification (NCBI taxonomy): domain Eukaryota; kingdom Viridiplantae; phylum Streptophyta; class Gnetopsida; order Gnetales; family Gnetaceae; genus Gnetum; species Gnetum montanum. The sequence continues at coordinate 449,221 of MNCI01008302.1, read as the reverse complement.
TAGTACAATAGCATTCTTACCTATCTCCTCACCTAACAAATACCACAAGAGTTAAACCTTAATAAGAAACAATAGTTTCTTCACCGAGCCAAGTACTTTATGGAAATTAATGGGCAACTTTACAAAGTGTGTTCCAATGGCTTGGTTCGATGGTGTGTTCCTGATATAGATCAAGTGTGAGTTCTTCAAAACACTCATGAGGGTCCTTGTGGGGGTCATTACGCTAGAAGATGAATGGCCATCAAGATCTTGCTTGCAGGATATTATTGGCCTACATTGTTTCGGGACACCCATCAATTCATCCAATTTTGTGAGTGCTATCAATGTGATGGGGGAATGACTGCTAAAATGGAGGATTCGCAACAATGGATCCAACCATTAGAACCCTTCGACATTTGGGAAATTAATTTTATGGGGCCAATTACACCAATGTCCAATGGAAAAGCTTCTAGCATTGTTGCTATTGATTACCTCACTAAATGGGTAGAAGCAAATACTGTTAAGGATTGTACATCATCTACCGTTGCACAATTTGTTCAACAAAAAATCATAAATAGGTTTGGTATGCCTCGTGCAGTTATTTCAAACAATGGTACACACTTCATAGGTACAACTTTTCAGAAATTAATGCAACACTTAGGGGTTGAACACAAACTAACAACATTGTACCACCCCCAAGCAAATGGGCAAGCTGAAGTCACCAACAGGGAGATTACAAAAATATTGATAAGAACTATTAGCAAGTTTAGGCGAGATTGGAGCACTAAACTGAATAATGCTCTTTAGGCATACTGCTCCACATGGAAACTCCCTACAGGCTACTCTCCCTATGAGTTAGTGTACGGTAAATTACCAACACTCCCCATTCAAACTAAGCTCCGTACATTATTCATAGCATGTGACCTCAACCTTGACTTTGATCTAGCATAGAAACAATGGTTGGTAACCCTTAACTTGCTAGATGAAAACCGACTAGCTGCCCTATCATCTAATGAATTGTACAAGGCATTCAATAAATAACATCATGACCTAAGGATTAGGAAAGTTAAATATCAACCAAGAGATAAGGTTCTCTACTGGAATCCCACACATGTGCCACAACATACTAAATTTCAAACACTATGGGAAGGACCTTATGTTATTCATGCAACTTTTCCTTCAGGAGCCATGACAATATACAAACTTGAGAGCCCAAACAAGAAACTGTTGGTCAATGTACAACAAACCAAACCTTTCCATGAGCTTAGGACAGCCAGTACACATGCTACCTTTGTTGATGGACAACCTTGCTCACTATTTCAGGTCTCCTCCTTCCAACTCAGTCATGGGGGAGATGGCCACCTATGCTAACCATTTTAGACCCTCAATTCTTTTTGAATCTTTGTTTTACACATTTTTCCAACTTTTCTTATTTTTGTTTTACACCATCGTTCATATTTTTACTATTTCTTTGTTTGCTTGATTTTTTTTTATTCATCATCTAATAAGTGCTCATGATGGTGGATTGAATTATATCATATTGATTACTAATGTTTGATTTTTACCTTTGAATTATGATGCTGATATTAAGGTATGGTTCTTTTGGTAAAACAAGCAATGAGTCCACACCGTCCACTCATCCATACAACTCTATGGTCTCCTTTGGCTTGGAACTGTACAGTCCCTTTTTTCTAAGTAAATTTATTAACGGATTGGTGGCTGGGTACTTTTCAAACCAAGGAAAGACTCAAAGGATGAAAAGGATGTGACTTCAAGGGGATTCAATGCATTGGTGTTGGCCATTCTCTTGGGTGCTTGGATGCTTTTTCTTGGGTTTTTCGCCATTTTGACATTATTCAAAAATCAGGAAGCCGAGTGAATAAAAATAAGTCTTTGCATGGTGTGGTTCTCATGCAAAAAAAGAAGAAGAAGAAGAAGTAAGAATTCAAAGCACACCCCTTAGACATAATAAAGCAATATGGGCTACAAGCACTGGTTATGGAACTAGAAAAACATGTTACCCATGCCTGAAGGTTCCCTTTAACTAAGGCCCTTTTTCACTTCTTATTTCTCCATCTCGCTCTCCTCAGAATGGTGGTGACCTTTTGTGGAAGCATTCTTGTTGTTTCAAGTGGATGGATTGGTCAAATGTATTGATGCGAGGTCACTGGATGTGGTTTGTTTAAGTCTGGATTTGGGATGAGTTCTACTTTATCACATTAACCATAAAGTACACAAGGGACTTTACACAACCTTGTTTTTGGGATTCCATTCCATTCTCTCCTCTTCATCTTTCTTCCCATTTTTCCACCTCATTGTCGATTCTATCATTAGTCCATTTCTAGGTTAATGCATTGTTTTTCTTTAGTGAATTCTTATGGGTAATTTCTTAACTCTTGCTTCCAAATGACATTCCTAGAGCCTACAAACTCTTTGGTTTGTGGGTTTGTTAGGGCATAAAAGGCATGAGCCTACTTTGGGGAGGACCCACTGGCATTCCTTTTTGGTGTAATTGTTAACTTCTTGTCCTTAAACATTTCCTACAATCAATCATTTCTTATTTCATCCCCATCCATGACATCTATTTTGTTGGCATTTCCATTGTTATTTTCTCCATCTTTCTTGTTCCTCATATTTTTCCATCTTATAGCTACAGGAGGTTCGCTCTTAGTCGTGGGGGCCTTGGCACAAATTTTTCAATTTTTTTCCATTTTACTATTCGCCTAACCCCTACACCTTAGGTAGTCACCAGTGATAAATCTCCAAACCAGTTTCGGCCATAACCACAACTTAGCCAATGCACTGCATATTGAGGTAAGGTATCAACTACATGATGGTTTATCTATCCTGCTCATTTGTGACTGTGTTGTGTGTGCAGATGGCAATCATACAAACAATGAATTAGGCTTGGAGGAAGCACTCAGGATGGACCAAAACAGGAGTGTTTATGAAAGGAGCAAGTTTGGTGGCATGGCTATGGATAAACAACGGAAGGTGCAACCTCGGTATTAGTGGCAACACGCTTCATCTTCTTTCTCCCTCTTTCTCTTCAAGCTACCAAATAAGGCCTGGATGTCATTTATGTACAAGTGTTCACCACAATGGTCATGAACACTAATGTTGTAATATGCTTCTTAATCCATTCACTGGGCACATTGAGTCTGTCATCCCATTCCACCGTCAGTTGTCATTTAGTCAATAATCCCATACCTTTCCAATATTTTGTAAGGAACTCGAGGATGAGTTTTCATTCAGTTGTGGGGGTATGATGAACCACAACATCGGGGCTGCAATATCACATCTACGATATCATGTACCCGATATCAGAGCCTACCATGCGATGTCAGATACTCAATATCAGGACCTGCCTCCTTGCCTATAAATAAGAGGCGGGCACACTTGGTTTTGTAGTTAGATTACTAGTCCCTTAGCCAAACTTTTGCCTTTTCTTCCCTCTAGAGTTAGAATTATTTCTGTTTGCCCATAGTAGGAGTCATCAAGTGAACGGATCTTTATTTGAGCATTGTGTACCTGAGCATACCTTGTGTACGGCAATAAAGATGAACTTTATGATAAACGTTGCAACATCCAGAATAGATTAATTAGTGTTAATTGATGTTATTAAATGATTTCTTAGTTAATTAATGTTCTCTCTCTCTCTCTCNTCTCTCTCTCTCTCTCTCTCTCTCTCTCTCTCTACAACTCTCCTAAGTAAGCACACATAGTATGATCACTTCAAGCATACATGTAACACTTGGTAACTCGATAACGATTAGCGTTTGGTAATCCCAGTAGTGTTGCACTAGTTTAAGATGTGTACAGCAAGTGAGAACAGATATTGTTGTTAGGATTAGTTAAATCATGGTTAATCAATAGTTAAGTTACATTAGTCACTTAGTTATCTCTCTCTCTCCTCCCTTATTAGCAGTAGGACATAAAAACATAAAAGCTATAAAAATAATATGCCTCAAGCTTACTTAACCATACAATCGTGACATACAAGTAAGTTTGGAAAGACAATGATCAACCAACCCATCCTTGTTCTACATAGGCACATAAGCACTTAGTCCTTGGAATTCGACCGAATTGTGCATGAAATGCTGGTATTCATATGGTTGAGCGTAGGGTACCTCACTGCTCATCACCTTCTTCTAGTGATGTTGATGTAACCAGAACACTTGATTTTATTCTTCTTGATGATATATATGAGTCATTAATTAGTGATCTTTTATCAAAATATGTATTTATTCAAATGTTGGGTTACTTGCCTTGTAATTGAAGTTTCTTTTTGCAGTTAAATGATGTGATGAAAATACATGACATCCAAGTCCTTTATGTCACGCATTATTCCCATTTTTTTCTACTTGTTGAATTAGGCAAAGCTTTGATAGTGTAGGGTGTCCTAAATATAGGGTCTTTTATACATAAACATGTAGTATCGATCATTTGTAAGTGTGTTTCACATTTTGATATCAAATTTGAAGAAAATGCTAAAGTTTCATGTTTTGTCTTAGTTGATTCTTTAGAAAGCTAAGAAGGAAATTATTAGTTTTCTTGGTCCCATTAAGCATATAGAATCTATTTCTATCACTTTCAATTTTTGTAGATATTTTTTTTTATTGAAATCAACCTTCTCAATCATAAAAAGGAATTGGTATTACAAGTAAGAGGAAAGACTTATATTCACCCAATTACATATTATAATCTCTTTAATTTTTGCAACTTTTGCTATTAAGAAGGACATTTTTTTAATGCTTATCATTTTCTACTAAAAAAAATATTCTGAAGAAAAGAAAAATATGTTAAAGTTAAAGATTAAAAAACATTATGACTTTGAAGACATGAAAATTTAAGTTAATGTCAATGATAAAAATGATTAAATGGTAATAAAGAATCCAAAAAAGCCAAAAGCTCCTATGCATACTTTTACTAACTTGATAGACCTAAATTCCTTTTATAGATATCATGAGCTATAATTCTCCTATGATTGTAAATAGAATCAATATATTGTTCAAAAAATTACAAGTGGTATAAAAGCCTTATTTTTCTTAAAATGTAAATATAAGAAGGAATTTATTTTCTTGAGACATCTAAAAGTAGGGGGGGTGTTGGATCCCAAAAAATAAATTTAATTAATAGAGAAAAAAGAAAATAGTACAAAGGGGATAAAAGAGAGGGTCAAAAAAGATGAAGAGGTCTCAAAGAAGGAGACACTAATAGCCAAAGGAGAAAAGCTCACCTCAAAAGAGGAGAAACTACAAGAAATTAGGAAAAATAGGAGAGAAAAAGTTCAAGAGCTCAATTGCAGCATTAGCTGTTGAACAATGTCTCCTTGAATAGACAAGGAGAGAATATTAGTAGGAGAATCACGTTGAAAAACCACATTATAACGAAATTTCCAGATAGCATGGAGAATAACGGGACGAAGGCGACACCAGATATAAATCAAAGAGCTTTGAAGATGTGGAGTGTCACCAAAAAGAACCTCATCCAAGCTTGGTCAAAAACCTTGTAAAAACCTACCACACCAAATCCAAGAGCTATGAGCAAGGGGACAAGAAAAAAAACAATGAGTAAATGCATCTTCTCTGTGACAAATAGGACATCGCGGGTCAGGAACTCCCAGATGAGAGCGTCGAACACCCACAGGAAGACCTTGGTGAATCAGATACCACAGAAAATGTTGAATCTTTGAAGAAGTAGGAGTAGTCCAAATAGTCTGAATACGTTGCTTCCAAACCTGCACATTAAGATTAACTTGCCAAAGATGGTTGAATCTAGGCCAAATATTAGTAGTGGAATTAATAAGAGAGTAAACAATCTTAGAATGATAGGGAAAAACTTGATGACCAGAAATCCAAGAAAGATCTAAAAAACCACCAAGGGAGTCTTGAATAACAACACTTTTGTTCAAGCTATCCAAAATCGTACAAAAGGTAGACTTTTGAGCAGCATTAATACCGTAAATAAGGTGACATTCAATCCAAGTAATCCATCGATTATGAATGCGGAGAGAGGAGAGGGAGGAGATGCCAAGCTTATCCCAAGTGCTACATAGACGAGGACGCTTAATGGCCCAAGGTTCATTGTGAATGGGAATCCACCAAGGAGAAAGCTTATCAAGTGTAGAGGAAGAGATAGTGATAGTGTTAAAGTTCCAAAACTGACTGATATAACACCATGCCTTCCAAATGTGTTCGATGACAACAGAACCAGAAATGGTAATACCAGTGGGAAAAATAATCCAGTTAAGGAAATGAATATTATTCCAATAATTACTACCTTTGGGCTTCCCAAGCTGTATGCGTTTAAGGAAAAGAAGCTTCCAAGGTTCAGAGCTAGATAAGCATTTGGCCATCCATTTGGCACATAACACAATGCCCTGTTTGTAGCAATTAATGAGGCCCAAACTGTCATCCTCTTTATGAGAAGTACAGACGTTACAAGCAACCCGACAAAATCCTTTCTTAGTATGGCTGCTGTTCCAAAGAAAGTGTTTGACTAGTTGATCAATGCGAGGATAAGCAGAGATGCTAGGAGCCCAACAAAAAGAGTAATACACATGGGTAACTTAGAGAATATGCTTGCAGACAATAAATTTACCAGCCATAGATAGCTTCTTTTCCTTCCACTTAATAAGCTTTTGTTCAAGTTTCTTCACAGTGATATCTAAAAGTAACTCTATTATGCCATCGTTTAAATAATTATTCTTTTTTAATTTTCACGAATTAGTGTCGAATACCCTGTATGCAAACAAAGAAAATTGGTCGGAATAAACTGCCACAATGCAGACAACTCAGAATAGTTTGATTGCCACCTTTATGCGTAACTGTGTAACTGTGTGCCGGAGTAATCAAATTTCATGCTTTCATCAAAAGTTTGGATAATTTTCAAGGCAACACGTCATGGCTGCTCAGAATCAGCATGGAAAGCCGCGTTTGACTAGCACAGAGATTTCATCTGAATGATGGCTCATCTGAATGCAAAGAGCACGTACAGACAGAAGAATTCAGATAACGATCGCGCATGGCTGCATTTCTATGTTTAATTTATAATATTTTAAGTTCTTCAGAATCCTTAAAACACATTAACATTTATATCGGTTATATTTATACATTATAGATATCTATTTGCTGTGATTGTGTTTTTGAAATATGAGATTTCAATTCCAGAACGTCCTGAACATCTTTAACGACCATCATGAATCCTTGCGATATACCAATTGAAGATGTACTGTGCATTAATTGTAACTATGCTGAGGAAAATGTAATTGGACTTTCCTTTCTGTGGACCCTGAGGACAACCCACAATGTTTATACAAGTGTCACAGAAATGCAGCGGCTCTAAGGCCCCGTGAGTAACAGAATATGTTTCTTGTGGTTTCACCGATTTGCATGTGTTAAATATATAGATTAGATATTTTAAATAAAAAAAATTGTGGCTTACTGTAACTGAATCAATGGCTTGCTGGATTTCAAGTGAGTCAAAGGATTCACTTTTAATCTTTTCGGATTTAACTTGGAGATGTGAAATCTCTCTCGGATTCACTAATCGGTAAACTCAATCTCCAAAACAAGTGACCAACATTTGTTGATTTTTATGAGTTCTATCCCTGCGTTGACATTTGAAAATATCCAAAACAATCAACATTGTCATAACTTGTGCATAATTACATGCAACATGGGTACAGGTATGGTAGCCATCCACATCTTCCGTAATGTTTGCCTATTGATGCAGGATCTAGGCCACTTGAGGTACAATCGTAGGTGATATAGATTAACTACTAGAGGCCAACTTAGACTCCCCATAATGCCTACCCATTGATCTTGACATAATTCATCATCAAGGAGTCAAATCACCAAAAACTACATGAAACAAGGTACCATAGGCTAAAGATGGTCCAGAGGATGTAAAAAATGGCACAAAATAGATAAAAACTAAAGACCACAAGTTGATTACGACCTATGGTTAGATGCAAAAGATTGACCACAAGTTGACCATGACCTGTGGTTAAAAGCAAAAGATTGACCACAACTCGTGACTAAGTTGTGGTGGAGATCACAATACTACCGTGACTTGTAGAACTTGTTGTTGCCCATATGCACCCAACCACAATCCATAGAAAATGACCTCACCATGAGTTGTGGTGAATCCCCACAACTTAAGAAATGCACACCTTGACTTAGGTTTTGGACACCTACAAAAACATGTCTCATGGTTTTGTCTTGGTCAAGGAGCATGACCTCACCATGACCAATGGTCTCTCATTGCGACCAAAGGTCTCTACTAGCACCTTCGCCATGAGTCATGGTGGTGGAAAATGCCACTAAAGACATGTTGAAAGGCATCAAAAGAATGGGAGTTCATGTGGAATCAAAATTGAAATTACAAAATTGAGCATGACAAGATTACATCACATGAAATCATAATTGATGAGATAGAATAAATAAGTCATAAGAAAATGTCAAAGCTTAGAATTGGTTGCTCTACCTTTGCAAGTTTGGAAGACTGACAACACACAAGATCAAATTTGCTGAAACATTGATAAAATATCAATATCACCACTGTGAGAGATTAACTAATAAGAATGGATAAAGAATGCATGTAAGGCAATCATCTAGATTTACACACAATCCTAGGGTTTCCTAGTCAACATAGAAACAATAGTTACATTCAATCGATAACTTCTACAATAATTACAAAAGATAACCAAGAGTTGATTAGATGTTAGAAAGTTCATGTTCACTTGTAAAAGAAATAAAATAAAGTTGAGTAAAAAAAACAAAAAATAAAAAATAAAAACCCTGTACAAAAGATAAACCAAAGGCTAAGAAGACGTGTTACATTCTTAAAATAAGGATTGTTTTTTTTATTTGTTTTGAAGAAATAAAATTGAGCATCATCCGTGAGAGTACCATTTGGGCACCACCCAGAGACATGGTCTATGTTTTTTATTTAAATGGTTATCGAATAGACCCCATGCTTTCATGTGGTGGATACTAAAAGATATGAAAGTGCGGCTTGGCTACGTGAGAGTTCTTCGGCTTGAATCCGTTACCTACTTTTTTTTTCCTCTCTCATTTTTATTCTTATCGTCTAAACCCTCGCTGATATCATTTTCTTGTATTATTTTTTAAGTAGTTTGCACCTATTATGATACTTGTCCACCACCAACAAGGAAGGAGCGACTCATGTGGTTGGTAGAGACCAACGGAGACACACGTGTACATCCACTCACACGCTCAAACACTAACACTAATACGTGTAGTTAAAATCCTAACGTCAAAATTTGCTCAACTCAAGTTTGGTTAGGAATGAAGGAAGAAAGGTAGGTGAGTGGGTGGGTTTGGCTGTTTGTTTGTTGTTGTTTCACTCACAGAAACAACAAAAACCATTCAAAAACCAAGCCTTGCCTTCAACAGAAATTGCAGAGTCACATAATTATGGGTGGTCCTTCAAATTTTCGCCACCGATAATTGCAGAGTGGATAAGAATTAAGCGGTGAAGTTTGGGATTAGGATTTGTATGTATTCTCTTAGCCACGCCGTAGACAAATTGAATGGCATGCGTCATAGATAATGATAGATAATTCTCAGCCATTGTTTTCTGAAAAGAAGCCACGTCAGCGTGCCCTAGAGCCTTTAAATAGCCCCGTAATCGTCGTTAACTTTTTGTAGCTGCTGCTGCTGCTCGGTGTTACTTGAATCCGGTTCGGTTCTCCTCATCAGTAGTTGCTTCAATACCGCGCTCTCGAATCTTCCATCTTCTCCTGTGAAAATGGCTTGCTCCAAGGGCAAATACCACGGTCAGTTGCTGCGTGATTTTCTGGACTTTCGTTGATACAAGTTCGGTTTTTTCCCTTCTGTCTAGTCGTGATTTTCTTGCTGTGGAATTAGGGCTTCTGGTTGGAGGTTTTGTATATTTGACAGTCTGTAGCATCTGTGTCTTGATTCCGTTACCACCAGTCTCATTTAATTTATCTTGTGTTCTTTTGCCTGCAGATTTAAGTTGTCATCCTTTTTATTTGGGATTTGTTTGGATCGAATGTTACCTTGCCGTTGTTCTCCTAAAATGATTGTGGTTATCGCCTATGGAAACGTTGGGATAATAATATTTTGTGTATAGGGTCAACTTAGGAATTCTTGGATTGTCGATTTGGATCGCGCAGGTAATGCGGAGATTTTGTTTTGCTTTGGGCTTGGGCAACATTGTTTGAAAAGAAGAAAACGAAAAAAATGTTTAGCCTGAAAAAGGGTTTTGGAAGGTTTTAACTGCATCAAAAGTACCGACTTTACATCAACATTGATTTGTTCTTGTTATCCGATTTGTTGTTTGATTTGTCTGTTCTCCTTGGTATGTCGTTTTTCCATTCTATTTTCGGAATAGATTTTCTTCATAATGAATGATTGGATTGATTTTTCTTTCATATAATGTTTGTTGAAAGGTTTCTTGCATTCTTTTTGAGATAGTTCCTTTTTCGGCCTATTGTTTTCAGAAATAGATTCCGTTAACGGAATGCCTTTTATTGCAAATTAGTTGATCCTTTGCTCACGTATAGTTTCTGATAGGCGACTACGTTTAGGTGTCAGCAGATTTTCGATAGCCTTTGCTTTTAAGAGGCAAATTAAAGGTGGAGGGCCTTGGCCTTTTAATAATGTTTCCTGGTATCCGAATATAGTTTCGATTGTCTAATAGGAAGTTGTTTTGCTGTCAGATTTGCGAGTCGTTTTAGAAATTATAAGCGGACTTTGCGTTTTATCAAAGCTTGAAACAAATCTAAGTATGCACTTGATTTCTGGTACAAGATTGAGTTTTTCATTGATACAGGGGTTGCTGTGCAGCAGCAGCAGCAGCACGGGATGCCTTGAAACGTTATTTGTTCTTGAACAAGGATTTAGTAGATACAAAAGGCTATACAAAAATGAATGATTCTTTGATATAACCAATACTACTGTACGCAGATGAACTGATCAAGAACGCGAGCTACATTGCGACCCCGGGGAAGGGCATCCTGGCAGCGGACGAGAGCACGGGGACCATCGGGAAGCGTCTAGCGAGCATCAGCGTGGAGAACAACGAGACAAACAGGCGCGCCCTCAGGGAGCTTCTCTTCACCACGCCCAACGCGCTGCAGTATCTCAGCGGAGCCATACTGTTCGAGGAAACGCTCTACCAGAAGAGCAAGGGCGGCAAGCCGTTCGTGGACATACTGAAAGAAGGGGGAGTGCTTCCAGGCAAGGACAAAAAGTTAGGGTGTCTGCTTCATTTTTCATTTTTCTTGGAAGCGATACCCTTTAACGATGCAGGGCAAACTTAAATACTTTCCCTTTTAAATCAATTTAAAAAAATCTTGACCGTAGGAAAAGTAAAAGTAAAATAAAACAAAAGATCTGGACCGGTAGCAAAATTGTTAGAACTGCAGATACAAAGCCTTGAACAAGCATGAAAAATGGTAAACTACTAAAGTTGTGCTTGACTGTGTTGTGAAGGTAGATGAGCAGAACATATGAAATGCACTTAGGTAGGTATGTAGCTGAGCAAAGAGCATGATAAGCATAGAGGTAAAGTAAAGCTTTTATATCATGTGTTTCTATGCAGAGAATTGCATATACTTTGGTATTTTCTTCATTCTGCGAAACCTATAATCTATAAAATTTGCTGCAAAACGCACACAAATCAATGCAACCCTTTGTGTTTGCATTACACAACAGAGTTGACACCATGCCCCAAATTCATCAGTAGATAGCAACATAGCTAGCACTATGTAACATATGTTAATTGTTATTATTGAAATGGAAGACCCAAACAAATTTACCAAATTTGCAACTCGAATATTCAGTCTTTGTGTAATTTTTGTAATGTGTTGCAATGTAGAACATCACTCGAAAATGTGGTATTACTGTTTCCTTTCTTATGCCCTTAACTATGGAATGGGAATTTTTGAAAACGCCTGTCTTCTGGTATCAAGAAATTTCGATTATCCTTCAATTTGGAAGGATACCATGGCTGGAATGGGCTAGGATGGGCTGAATTTTTGCTCTGCTTCCTTCCAGGGATCAAGGTGGACAAGGGCACCGTGGAACTGTCGGGCACCAATGGCGAGACGAGCACGCAGGGTCTGGACGGCCTGGCCAAGCGCTGCCAGGAATATTACGCGGCCGGTGCTCGCTTCGCCAAGTGGAGAGCCGTGCTCATAATCGGAGCCAAGGAGCCTTCGGAGCTTTCAATCCAGGAGAACGCTCATGGTTTAGCCAGGTACGCCAGCATCTGCCAGGACAACGGCCTGGTTCCCATTGTGGAACCTGAGATCCTGGTCGACGGATCTCATGACATCGAAACCTGCGCTTATGTGACTGAGAGGGTTCTTGCGGCCTGTTACAAGGCCCTGAACGACCACCATGTCCTCCTTGAAGGATCTCTCCTCAAACCCAACATGGTGACCCCTGGCTCCGATGCTCCCAAGGTCTCTGCAGATGTCATTGCACATTACACTGTGAGGACCCTTCAGAGGACTGTTCCCCCTGCTGTTCCTGGCATCATGTTTCTGTCTGGTGGGCAGAGTGAGGAGGAAGCCACTTTGAATCTCAACGCCATGAACAAGCTCCAGACCAAGAAGCCATGGACTCTGTCTTTCTCCTTTGGCAGGGCTCTGCAAGCTTCTACCCTCAAGAAGTGGGCTGGCAAGAACGACAATGTTGCTGCTGCCCAGGGTGGGTTTCTCAGCCGCTGCAAGGCCAATTCCCAGGCCACCAAGGGTACTTATGCTGGTGCCTCCTCCGTTGATTCTGCTGCATCCGAAAGCCTGCATGTCAAGGACTACAAGTACTGATGATATTTCAATCGTTAGTTAGATTTCTTGCACCCTTAATAAATACATAGGATTCCCTTTCCGCTTCCCTCCCCTCTTTCCCATAGCTTTTTCAGAGGTTCACTTACAGTTGCAAGCAACTTTAACTTCCGGCTCCTATGTTTAAAATTTTTGTTTGGGATTTTATGATATGAACATGAATTTCTCATGATCATAATAATATTTAGAATAGTAGTTGCAAGTTCTCATTTTTTCTGGCCTCCTGTTATTTTGGATTGGATTGCAAGTTTTATCGGTCAACCGCAAGTTTCGATTGAATGTTGTGAGAAATTAATGTTTGAAACCTGTCGTTTGTAACCAGCGTTAGTGGCATTTTTATTTCAAGTTGCAATTGCTTTTGATGATCATGTTACTTTTGAATGATTAGGAACTCTTATCCTCAAAAATTGGATGTAGTTTCTACATTTCACTAATCCATGGAGACACTCGTATTGTATAAACCATCTCTGCAATTTCCAGAATGGCACCCTTTCTGTGTATGCAGACAAAGTTAGTAATTTTTATTTTGTCCTCTTGTACCTTCTGTCGTTAGTAATTTTTATTTTGTCCTTTTGTACCTTCTGTCGTTGAAAGGGTAGGCCGTTTGTATGGTTAACCTTGCTTTAAGGAACCTCTATTCGGAACGGACAAATCTCCACCGACTGCCATGGACGTGGATTTTTGATTTTTCACTTAAAATTTCTTGGGCGAAGAAAGTTCACGGTGATTGATCGCACACCCAGGATTTATTTAAAAAGTACCGGTATGCTTGAGATCGAAAGAGAAACAGACACACATCTCTAAGTTCGATGCCAAACAGTGTAAGCTTGAGCAAACACAAATTTACTTTGGAGACCTTACAGTCTAAACCCTAGCAATGCTCCTGGAGAGCTACAAACTCGCATCTCAAAGAGTTAGGAATGACTCTGTTCATAGTGTACGAACTTCTAGGTCAGAGTTGGAGTAAGGAATGATACTTATATTGCAAGGAAGATGCTCAGTTCATACTCAAAGCTTAGTCGTGTTAACTAATTTTTATCAACAGCGTAAATATGTGCATGTTGCATTTTCCATCAATGTATTTTATCCTCTCTGCAAAAACCATGGAGTTTAGTGTCCGGCAACTTTTACGGTGTACCATGGAATTTAGTTCCTTTGGCATCCATATGCAACCTTACGGCTTACGGTGTACCATTTTTCCTTGGGCTTTTATTTTTTATTTTTCCGTCTTTCTGAGGCTGCCGTGCAAAAGACGCCCAGTATAATCGTTTAAATATCTTGGGGGATCTTGGGGGTGCGTAAAAGATGCCCTTGTAGATGCCTCTGTACGAGTTCAACAAAAGTCAATTATTTTTTGATTTTGAAGTTAAATTATTTTTGTTTTTGACATGAGACACCTTGAAAAAGATGTATCAAATTCTTTCAAGTTCTGACTCTTTTGACTCCAAGAGGGAAATTATTTTGAGTTTTGATTGTTTGACACGTTGAAAAAGATGTCAAATTATTTCAAGTTTTGACTCTTTTGACTTTGACATCTTCAAAAAGATGTTGATGAAGTCATGATATGGTAGCCCAATATATGATGTTGTAAATACGATATAGTGGGCCATGGTCATGCTTACAAATAAGTCCATTGTCCTATCTAAAATAAGTTTGTGAATTTTTTTGTGGTTTGTTTTCTTGAAGTTAGAGTTAATTGTGAATGCTTGCATTATGATAAATTATAGTTGTACGACATCTTTATTCGAGTGGATTGTTTCTAGGCACAATTCATGAATAGAGATAAATATCAAGATTGTTCTTCAATCATTGTAACATCTCACAGAGAATAGATTTACTTTCTTTATTGTTTATTTTTGCCATGTCATTTACATTTCCTAAGTCATTTAATATTTCAATGTTCGTTAATAAGTTGGAATGAGTACGATTGGTTTTGAGTGTAAAGTGTAATTGTTTGGTAACCTAGTAGTGACTTTACTTGATTCGCTCAGTAGTAAAGTTACTTGGTAATTCTACTAATAGTTAAATTAGCTCAGCTCAGAACATGGATGGAAAACCAGGAATGGATACTTATTGCCATTAGGCTAAAATAGTCTTACATATTCATTGTACTTAGAGTTCTAATCATCTTTCTCATGTTTATCTTTTGCACACTTAAAGCCAGCCAACATCATTTAATCATATACTTTACTAAGAGTTAAACTATACATTTTGCACCCCACTAACTATACTTACATTGTCCATCCACTAATTATGATCTAGTCACAGATGAGCACTTGTAACTTGTATAGTTGAGTGTTGGAATTCTCTATCACTCAAATGTCAATTATTTTAGGTTCTTAATTGCCCATTACCAAGAAGAGGTCCATGTATATACTTGTATTAAGGTTGAAATTAAGGAATAGAGAAAATTTATTTTCAATAAATAGTTTTTTTTTAAAAAAACAGAATTTCTAATTTATATAAAAATAAAAAAAATTTACTTAACTTGGTATACCAAATGCAAAGATTTAAGTAAAGTCATATAATCACATCCCTAAGAAGAGGTCCTTGGATATACTTATATTAAGGTTGGAATTAAGGAATATAGAAAATTTATTTGCAATATGTAAAAATCATATAATTGAAAGCTAAGATTAGGGAAGTTGGTTTGATTGGAATTTGATTATATGGTTTGAATACTATCTATGTGGCCTATAGGGTGCTAGTGCTAGAGTTGAGCTTGGCATATAGGATGCTAGTGCTTGTGTTGAGCTTTAAACCTAGAATCGAGGGTTGCCAATGGTATGAGCCAAACAAGCAATAGGATTGCACAATTTGAATAGTATTTGTGTGGCATACATGGTATTGGTGTTGGTACTAAGCTTTTAGCCTGGCATTGGGGGTTGCCAATGGTATGAGCCAACAAAGCAATTCGACAATGTGATCTAAATAGTATTTGCATGGCATACATGGTGCCAGTCTTGGTGCTAAGCTTTTATCCTAACACCAAAGGTTGTCAATGATATGAGCTAATTAAGCAATTCCGCTATGTGATCTAAACAGTATCTGCATTTCATACACGGTCATAGTGCTGGTGTTGAGCTCTTAATAATTTAGAGCTCATAATAATATGAATTTCAAGTTTTTAGAATAGTAGAATGGTATGAACATGAATTTGTCATGATCATAGTAATATTTAGAATAGTAGTTGCAAGTTTTCATGTTTTCTGGCCTTTTGGATTGGATTGCTGTCATAATAACTGATAGTTGCTTTGGTTTTATCGGTCAACGGCAAGTTTCGATCAAATTTTGTGAGAAATGAATGTTTGAAACCTGTCTGTTGTAACCAGCATTGGTGGCTTTTTTATTTCAAGTTGCAATTGCTTTTGATGATAATGTTATTTTGAATGACCAGGAACTCTTCTCCTCAAAAAGATTGGATGTAGTTTCTAGATTTCACTAATCCATATAGACACTTGTATTGTATAAAGCATCCCTGCAATTTCCAGAATGTCACCCTTTCTGTGTGTAAGCAGACAAAGTTAGTAATTTTTATCCTGTACCTTTTGTTGTTGAAAGGGTAGGCCGTTTGTATGCCGTTTGTATGGTTAACCTTGCTTTAAGGAACTTCTATTCGGAACGGACAAATCACCACCGACTGCCATGGACGTGGATTTTTGATTTTTCACATAACTTTGCTTTAATGAAATTAAAATTAAAATTTCTTGGGTGATTGATCGCACACACCGAATTTATATAAAAAGTACCGGTATGCTTGAGATCGAAAGAGAAACAAACACACATCACTAAGTTCGATACCAAACAGTAAAAGCTTGAGCAAACACAAATCTACTTTGAAGACCTTACAGTTTAAACCCTAGCAATGCTCCTGTAGAGCTTCAAACTCGCATCTCAAAGAGTTAGGAATGACTCTGTTCATAGTGTACAAACTTCTAGGTCAGAGTTGGAGTAAGGAATGATACTTATATTGCAAGGAAGATGCTCAGTTCATACTCAAAGCTTACTCGTGTTAACTGATTTTTATCAACAGCGTAAATAGGTGCATGTTGCATTTTCCATCAATGTATTTTATCCTCTGCAAAAACCATGGAATTTAGTTTCCAGCAACTTTTACGGTGTACCATGGAATTTAGTTCCTTTGGCATCCGTATGCAAGTTTACGGTGTACCATTTTTCCTTTGGTTCTTATTTTTTATTTTCTTAGGCTGCTGTGCAGAAGATGCCCAAAATATTCGTTTAAATATCGTGGGGATCCTGGGGGTGCGTAAAAGATGCCCTTATATATTCCTCTGCACGAGTACAACAAAATTATTTTTTGATTCGGAAGTTAAATTATTTTTGTTTTTGAGCGGAGACAGCTTGAAAAAGATGTATCAAATTCTTTCAAGTTTGACTCTTTTGACTTGCACAGTAAAACAAAAGTGAAACTATTTTGAGTTTTGATTTTTTGACACCTTGAAAAAGATGTTAACTTATTTCAAGTTTTGACTCTTTTGACTTTGACACCTTCAAAAAGATGTTGATAATGACTAAAGTGAAATTATTTTGAGTTTTGATTTTTTGACACCTTGAAAAAGATGTTAACTTATTTCAAGTTTTGACTCTTTTGACTTTGACAACTTCAAAAAGATGTTGATAATGACTATGATATCGTAGTCCAATATATCATGTTGTAAATACGATATAGTGGGCCATGGTCATGTTTCCTCTAAAATAAGGCTTGGCCAACAGTTTGTGAATTTTTTTGCAGTTTGTTTTCTTGAAGTTAGAATTAATTGTGAATGCTCGCACTATGATAAATTATAGTTGTACGACATCTTTATTTGAGTGGATTGTTTCTAGACACAATTCATGAATAACAATAAATATTGAGATTGTTCTTCAATCATTGCAGCATCTCACATACAATAGATTTACTTTCTTATATTGTTTATTTTTGCCATGTCATTTACATTTCCTAAGTCATTTAATATTTCAATGTTCATTAATAAGGTGGAATGAGTATGACTGGTTTCAAGTGTAAAGTGTAATTGTTTGGTAACCTAGTAGTGACTTTACTTGATTTTCTCAGTAGTAAAGTTGGTAATTCTACTAACAGTTACATTAGCTCAAGACATGTATGGAAAACTAGGAATGGATACTTTTTCCATTAGGCTAGAATAGTCTTACATTTTCATTGTACTTAGAGTTTCTAATCATCTTCATTATGTTTATCTTTTGCACACTTAAAGCTAGCCAACATCATTTAATCATATACTTCACTAAAAGTTAAACTATACATTTTGCACCCTACTAACTCTAACTGGGAAGATAACGATTGTGAACTTCTTATCAACTCACTAGTATACTTACATTGTCCATCCATTAATTACAATCTAGTCACATGTGAGCACTTTTGGCTTGTATGGTTGAGTGTTGGAATTCTCTATCACTCAAATGTCAATTATTTTAGGTTCTTAATCGCCCATTACCAAGAAGAGGTCCATGTATATACTTGTATTGAGGTTGAAATTAAGGAATAGAGAAAATTTATTTGCAATAAATATACCTTTTTTAAAAAAATTTCTACTTTATATAAAAATAAAATTTTTTTACTTAACTTGGTATACCAAATGCAAAGATTTAAGTAAAATCATATAATCACATCCCTAAGAAGAGGTCCTTGGATATACTTATATTAAGGTTGGAATTAAGGAATATAGAAAATTTATTTGCAATATGTAAAAATCATATAATTGAAAGCTAAGATTAGGGAAGTTTGTTTGATTGGAATTTGATTATATGGTTTGAATACTATCTATGTGGCCTATAAGGTGCTAGTGCTAGAGTTGAGCTTGGCATATAGGATGCTAGTGCTAATGTTGAGCTTTAAACCTAGCATCGAGGGTTGCCAATGGTATGAGCCAAACAAGCAATAGGATTGCATAGTTTGAATAGTATTTGTGTGGCATACATGGTATTAGTGTTGGTACTAAGTTGTTAGCCTAGCATTGAGGGTTGCCAATGGTATGAGCCAACAAAGCAATTCGACAATGTGATCTAAATAGTATTTGCATGGCATACATGGTGCCAATCTTGGTGTTGAGCTTTTATGCTAACATTGAAGGTTTTCAATGGTATGAGCTAATCAAGCAATTCCACTATGTGATCTAAATAGTATCTGCATGGCATACATGGTCATAGTGCTAGTGTTGAGCTCTTAACCTGGCATTGGGGGTTGCCAATGGTATGAGTCAACTAAGCAAGCTATCGTTGGTGCCCTTGTACTCCCTTGTAAATTAATCTATCATTGTTCTTTTTTATGTAAGTTCTTTTCTATGGATCTTTAATGTAAGCGCATTTTCAATAATAGTAAAAGGGTTGGTTTTTTAAGCACAAAATGCTCAGCTAGTTGGTTTACATACTTTGCACCTTTGAGGTATTGGGTTCAAAGCCTAATACAAGCAACCCCATTCTAGCTTGGAAGCATGTTTCAAGCACCAATAATGAATATTGAGTAATTAAAAAAAAAAGGATTTGATTTTTGTGAGAAATATGCAAAGGTTTGCTAAAGCACTTTCTCAAAGTTGGACAACAATGGTGCTTGGTTGTTGATGAAATCTAATATGTCGAGTAGCTAAGTCATGCAAATACGATGAAACCTCATTTTGTTAAGTGTATTAGTTGGTTGAGATATTGTAGATGCTATATCATAGATGCTACGTTGCATCTCTGTTAATGTGTCTCAGTTGGTGATGAGTGGCGAGGTACCCCTACACTCAACCATACGAATACGAGCGTGTACGCACGATCCGGTCGAACTCCGTAGATGGACTAGTTGTGGCACCTAGATAGTTATCATTAGGTCGCAGTTCGCTGTCTTCCCACCTAGACTAGTATTTATCATATGTCATGTATGGTTTAGTCTAGAGTGAGGTGTATGATGTGTTCCTAATTCTATGCTACTCCTGAGACAATGGAAAATAATATTAACTAGGCTAATCTAGGGGGAGAAGGGTAAGAGAATCTAATCTAGCCTAAGTGCAACGAGCAACCGATTCCTTGATCAACCGTACACATCTTGGACTTTGTGCACGACTACCACTAGGACTACCAAGCATAGATCCTAGGTACGCCACTGGGATTACCAAGCGTAGATCCCAAATACGCCACTAGGTTACCAAGCGTAGATCCTAGCTATGCCATTGGGCTACCAAGTAGTCACACTTAAATGCTCGTAACCAAGTCGTACTCGTTCCGCTTTTAGGAGTTTAAGCGTGAGAGAGAGAAAATAGTGAATAACATTAAATAAATAACAAAGTGAATGCTGCAATGATGAAGTAATCTCGATCTTTATTGCCGGTCATGTGCGTGTCCAAGTATGGCACACTCGAATAAAGACACCGTACAATCACATTCATCACACTGCAGGTAGACACTGGAAAAAAAAAACTATCTCTGGAGTGGTCAAACTGCTAGAGCTTTGCTACTTCTAACTGGGATCCGAAACAAGGGAGAGTTGCCTCTTATTTATAGATATGGCAGTGCACTGCGATATCGCGTACGCGATATTGCAAGGGAAGATGCGATATCGCGGCGGACGCGATATCGCGTATGCGATATGGCGGCGGACGCGATATCGCGTATGCGATATTGCGGCCTGTGCGAATCGCGTCTCATCATACCCCCATGACTGAATAAAAACTCATCCTCAAGTTACAAGGAGAACAAGCTTTATTGATTACACAGTGGATAGGTATGGGATTATTAACTGGAAAAAGAAATGGACTAATGTCGCAATGTGGGAAGACACAACATAGAGAAAAACATACTACAACTACAAAAATATGGAACTCATGTAGTTCCTGGTGGCGGTGGCTCCTCCATGGGTGCTTTCCCTTTGTTGCGTGTTCCAAGCCTTGAAGTTTGATGGCGTTGAAGAATAGCCTGGAGCTTCTCCTCTTC
>MNCI01008302.1:405902-418842 GCA_015680685.1 Gnetum montanum | reverse complement strand
AGTTTCAACAGGTTCCCCACCAATTGATGTTCCCCCTCCTAACAATGGTCAGGAGGTGGTGTATCAGAACCTTCACTCCACGGTTCACAACCCTAGTTCTGATCCCCACGAACACTAAGTGTTCAACGAGGGAACACAAACACATGATAAGGGTAGGCAGTCTGATCATAATCACGATCAGGGCTGAGACCACCGAGAGAAGATAGGAAACATCATCATGGCGATGATTCTCCTTCTTCTTCACCTTCATTATCACATTCACCCTCTCCTTCAGTATCAAGATGTAGTCATAAGGAACCTAACTGTGAGGATAAAGGTAAACACAGTGAGAAACCTCGACGAGAGAGTCGAGAACGAGAATGAGGGCACTCTAGAGAATCGTGGCATAGAAGAAGGGAGAGTAGGGAACCACGTAGAAATCATAGACGCTATGAAAAAAATGATCATGAAGAACCACTACTCGCAACTCGAAGCATTTTAGATATCACAAAGGCCGTAAGAATTCCCACAAGGCACAAAAAAGATAGCAAGATCAAGAGGTTAGATATGAATAACATCCCATGATTTGAGGGGGGATACAACGCTGATCCTGAGAACCACTTACAAGCATTTC
Organism: Gnetum montanum; assembly: GCA_015680685.1. NCBI lineage: Eukaryota > Viridiplantae > Streptophyta > Gnetopsida > Gnetales > Gnetaceae > Gnetum > Gnetum montanum. The sequence continues at coordinate 418,229 of MNCI01008302.1, read as the reverse complement.
ATGATGTATGTGCCTTGAAAAACATCAAGAATGAATGGAAAAAGCTAAAGTTATTCCAAAGGACACTAGTAAAAGAAGCAGAAAGCTGGTACCGGTCCTTAGAACTAGAATCCATTTGAAGGTGGAGTACGATGTTGGAACTATTTAATGATAAGTATCAAATGTACTCTCAGGTGTCCAACCTGCAAAAGCAAATCCAAGGATGGAAGCAAGAAAATCACAAACCCTTGGATGATGCCATGGGCTGTTATTATGGACTGTTACATCGTTGCCTGGGCCATGGTTACACACAGTAGGATCAACTACGCCATCTCATAGATGGACTTAGGCATGAAACCAGGAGAACCCTTGGAATGTATGTGTAAGGGAGATCATTAGAGCTTAGGTCCCATCAGGTTCATAGATTGTTGGAGCAAGTAGCTAAGGAAGAAGGGGAGCTACGTAACAGAGAAAGTCCGGAAGAGTACAACCACGATCCTTCCCTATGGAAAAGGGGAGTGAGATTCTATGAGGAGGAGGAAGAGTCACCACTCGAAGAGATGGTGAATAGGAAAACCTTGTTGCTCCAAAAATTAACAACAGAAGTGTCGACAAAGGTAGAACAAATGTGAGACTCCCTAAATAGTAGATTTAAAACCGTTCTTAAAATTGTAGAGGAGTCTAAGGAGCGAGGTAGTGACTATGACAAAAACAAAAAGAGGGACATGGACCATGCATGTAACAAAGGTAAGGGTAAAATGGCCATCACCAAAGAGGTTGTGGATTTTGATACGGACAATGACGGTGGATGTGAGATATGCCAATACGACCATCCTAAGGGATGTTACCCAGTAATCTGACACCTACAAGAGTCTGGGGTGTATGCACTCAATCCATGACTTAACAAGCGACAAGCACCCCAATGGTTACCCTATCCCCAAGGTAACCCAAGGTAGTTCCACCAACCTTTAATTTATTACCCAAGTGGAACTTTGCCACAACCTATTGAGCAACACTAGTAGTGGGAATACCCACAGTCATGGGGGATGCCACCACCAAGGCAACAATACCCTTATTGGTAACTAGACCCATATGGCTATTACGTGTAGCAGCCAATCTCTCCACATGACTCTGTTGGTCACGTGACTTCACAACATCGCTACCAAGCTTGGGAGTATTATAGGAATCCTTCTCCTAGGAGAGACAACCCACAGACATACCATCCTCTGAATCCATCTACGACTCTCACACTGATAGCTCCATTACCATCCACTCCAGCAATGCAAGGGGAACTTCCCACTCAACCACAGCAAGGTAATGCTATGAGAGCTGTGAACCTCCAACCTGCTGCTGGTTCTGATAATCGTACAAAGTGAATACCTTTGTTCAGAACCAACAGTCCAACTAAGCTCTCACAACCACAAGTAGTTGAGCCTCTAAACACTTCTCCATCACATAAGGCTTCAGAGCTCCCTTCAAACCAAAAACAGAGCTCAACGCTCATAGTCATGTTAACACATGTCGTCACTGACTGGATTAAGGAGGGCCACCTTCCCAGGAAATTCTCTAACCTCGAAAGCCCTTTAATCTATCTCTAAGTTGCTGGGAATGAACCATGTAAAGCTATTCTAGACTTAGGTTCCGAAGTCAACTTAATATCACAAGAGATGTATAAAGCTTGGAACCTGCCTCCACTAACAAAAAATAATATTCACTTAGAGTGGGTTGACCAGTCCATCACTATTCCCTTGGGATTGGTGGAGGACATCATTACCACTGTGTGTGGGTGGTCATACCTAGCTGATTTTCTAGTGATACAAGTAAACAATGATAAAGGGGACTTCGCAATAATAATGGGAAGGGCATGGCTAAGTACCATAAACGCACATCTAGGAATCCGCGATCTTTCCCTGAAAATATTTAAGGAAAATAGTTTTGGGAAGATCAAGAAGAAGAAAGTTCCATGCATAACATACAGTGATACAAGGTGTGATTGCGTACAGGAATGTTCAACATTTCCCGCATGCAACTGGTGTGCCCAAGAAACTAACATACAAAAGTGCCTGTATGTAGCAACCACACAGCAAGAAGACACCCAGTGGTTGACAGCTAATCAAGAGAGCAACTCACCAACATGCATGGAACTAACTGAGGGAACAACTTGCGACCATGTCGAAAGCATAGATGCATTGGAGCAAGAGCGTCGCCAACTTCCAACCCTTAACCTGAAAACATCAATAGGGGGAAGTTGGAAATTCCTAAAAACTTCAAACAAGTGCTCTGATAAAAGATTACTAGTCAATGTGCAACAGACAAAACCTTACCATGAATCTAGAATGGTCAATGCACATAACACATTGGAGAAAGGACAACCTCGCTCATTATTTCGGATCTCCTCCTTTGAACTTAATCATGGGGGAGATGGTCACCTATGCTAATCAATCAAGGCCCTTAGTTCCTTTTTAAGTTTTTGTTTTACAACATCGTTTATACTCTTTTATTTCTTTGTGTGTTTGTTTATTTTGTTAGGATCGTCACCTAATAAGTGCTCCTGATGGTGGTATGAACTGTATTCTATTGACTGCCAATGTTTGGTTTTTACCTTTGAATTATAATGTTGATACTAAGGTATGGTTCTTTTGATATAACAAGTAATAAGTCCACGTCATCCATGCATCCATGGATTTCTATGGTCTCTCTTGGCTTGGAATTGTACAGTCCCTTTCTTAATAATAGAACTATCAACGAATTGGTGACTGGGCATTTCTCAAACTAAGGAAGGACTCAAGGACTGAAAAGGGTGTGACTTCAAGGGAACTTGATGCATTTGTGCTGGCCATTCTCTTGGGTGCTTGGATGTTTTCTTCTTGAGTTTTTCTTACCATTCTGACAATTGCTCCATTATCGAGAAGTTGAGCTAATAAAAATAATAAGTCTTTGCATGGTGTGGTTCTCGCATGCAAAAAAAAAAAAAAAGGTGAAAAGTGAGAATTCAAAGCACACCCCTTAGACGAAATAATCATTTCGGCTACAAGCACTGGTTATGGAACTAAACAAACATGTTCCCTCTAACTAAGGACCTTTCTCGCTTCCTACTTTCTCCTTTCTCATTTCGTCGGAATGGTGGTGAATTTTTTGGCAAAAGCATTTTTATTACTCCAAGTGGATGGATTGGCCAAATGTATTAATGCAAAGTCACTGGATGTGGATTGTTTGAGGCTAGATTTGGAATGAAATCTACTAAGTCACATTAACCATTAATGCACAAGGGGCTGTACACCACCTTGTTCTTGAGACTCCATTCCATTCTCTTCTTTCCATCCTTCTTTCTCCATTTTTCACCTCATTACTGGTTGTATTAATAGTCTATGTTTTGGTTGATGCATTGTTTTCTTTTTGGTAAGCTCTTGTGGTTAAGACTTAAACTCTTGTTTCCAAATGGCATTTCTAGAGCCTACGGACTCTTTGAATGCAAGATTGTCAGGGCATTAAGGGCATGAGCCTACTTTGGGGAGGACCCACTGGTATTCCTAATTGATCCATCCATTAATTTCTTTCCCTTAAACATTTTCACAATCAACATTTATTTTGTTCATTTCCATCCCTGACATCCATTTTATTGGCGTTGCCAATATTTCTTTTTCTCCATCTTTCTTATTCCTTATCTTTTTCCATTCTATCACTACCAAAGGATCGCTCTTAGTCATGGGGGCCTTGGTCCAATTTTTTTGATTTTCTCTAAACCCCTACACCTTGGGTAGTCACCAGTGTTATATCTCCAAAATCTGCATTAGCCATACGACAACTCAGCCAATGGACCTTTCACCAAAGCAAGGTATCAGCTACATTGTGATTCATTTACCCTTGCTAATTTAAGACTGTGTTGTGTGTGCAGATGAAAATCATTCACCAATGGATTGGATTTGGAGGGAACACTTGGAATGGACTGGTGCTGTAGTAGTTATGCAAGGAACAAGATTGATGATGCGCTTATGGATGAACAACGAAAAGCACAATCTTGGCGTCTGTAGCAACAGACTTCTTCTTTTTTCTCTCTCTCTTCTCTCTTCTCTCTCAGCTGCCAAATAAGGTTAGATGTCAAATATGTATAGTGTTCACTCTTGTTGTCATGAACACTAATTTTTTCATGTATTGTAATGATGATCCGTTCACATGTCACCCCATTCACCATTAGTATCATTCAAGTCAATAATCCCATACCTTCCCAATATTTTGCAAGGAACTCGATGATGAGTTTTTATTCAGTCATGGGGGTATGATGAGTCACGATATCACATACATGATATCACGTACACGATATCGCATTTGCCCCTGCGATATTGCGTACGCGATATCGCGGCCTATTGCAATGTCTATAAATAAGAGGCGGATTTCCCTGTTTTAGATACTTAGACTTAGACCCTTAGCTAAAATCTTGCAGTTTTGCCATTCTAGAGTTAGAATTATTTCCATGTGCCTGCAGTAAGAGTCTTAAAGTGAACAGATCTTTATTCGAGCAAATTGTAACTGAGCACATATTTGTGTACAGAAATAAAGACGAACTTTTTGATAAACCTTGTAGCATGTGGACTAAGCTAAATAGGAATTAATTATTTTTAAATGTTCNGTCACTTAGTTCTCTTCACCTTCCCCTATTAGCATAAGACATTAAAAAGATAAAAGATATAAAAATCATATACCTCAAGCTTACTTAACCATACAACCGTGACAATACAAGTAAGTTTGGGAAGACAACGATTGATTAACCTTAAGTGTTCCATTAAGGCGCATAAGCACTTAGTCCTTGGAGTTTGACCGGATCGCGCGTGAGACGCTTGTATTCGTATGGTTGAGTTTAGGGGTACCTCGCCACTCATCAATAGATATAGAGATAGAGCTTTACTAAGAGGTCAAGATGAAGATAAAATAGAAATCAATGATAAAATACAAGATACCAAATGATGCATAGATGAGATTATCACAATCAAACAAATAGAAATATAGATTATCATCATGACATGTTTGATGATGATGAACCCTTGTTGGCTACTAGAGACATGATACAAATCAGGGAGGTAGTTAGAATATCCCATAGGCATCAAAGGGAAAGCCACATGAAACGAATTGATATAAATAACATTCTTAAATTTTGGGGAGGCTACAATTTTGACCCACAACATCATTTACAAGCCTTCCATAGTGTTTGCACTTTGCAAAATATCAAAAGTAAATGCCAAAAGCTAAAGCTCTTTCCTAGGATGCTAATAGAAGAAGTTGAAAATTGGTACAGATTGTTGGAACTAGATTTAATCTACTAGTGGTACATAATGCTTAAGATCTTCAATGAAAAATAATAAACCTATTCAAGAGTCTCTAATCTAAGAAAACAAATCCAAGGGTGGAAGCAAGAAAACTATGAATCCATTGATGCAGCCTTGGACAGATACTATTCTCTGCTACATAGATGCTCAAGCCATAGATTTTCTCAAAAAGAGTAGCTTCTTCACATCATAGATGGCCTTCATAACAAAATGAGGGAGACCCTTGGGATCTATGCCAAAGGAAAATTATTAGAGTTTAGAATCCATTGGATACAAATGCTAATTAAAAAAGTGGCAAAAGATGAAGGAAAGTTGTGTAAAAGGGAGAGTGTAGAGGAATATAACTAGGATCCAACTCTTCACAAAAAGAAGATCCATATTTATGATCAAGAAAAATAGTTAGCTCTTGATGAGTTGATTTAATAAAAAACTTTGCTAATGTACTATTCTATCACTAATATTGAAGCAAGGGTAGATAAGATGTGGGAGTTGATGAATGAAAAAGTTACAACCAACTTGAAAATCATATAGGAGAAGTAAATAGGATCATGTGATCTAAACAAGAAGAGGAAAAAGAACAAGGAAATAGGCAAGGACACTTATAGGAAAAAAGGGAAAATAGTTGTAATAGAAGAGGTTACAGACTCATATACAAAAGAGGAGGATCGATGTGACATTTGCTAATATGAACATCCAAAGGGTTCTTGCCTAGTTATGTTACATCTACAAGATTTTAGGGCTTTTTCTTTGAATCTCAAGTTTGTAGAAAAGAAAATGCCTTAGAGATTGCCTTACTCACAAGGTAATTTATAGACAATCTTACAATTGATGATATTATCCCAATGGGACTTCTTATCAACCTCAAGACTACTATTAACAACAGTGGCAAAACCCACAATCATAAAGGATGCCATTAACAAACTAGAAATACCCCTATTGCCAATCAAATCCTTATGGATACTATGTTTAACAACTTTTTTCTCCAAATGGTTCTACTTCCCATACCTCAACTCACTACTACTAATCTCTTGAATACTCTCATACTTCCCTTCAACATATGTCACCGCTAAGAATGTAGGAAGGATTGATCCCAAAACCTTAATAAAATAATGCTAGTCATGCCATGAACATACAAGTGAATAATAATGTTAGTAGATTTGAGCATAAGTCTCAAAATATCATTTCTTTAGGATAGTTCTCAAAATAAAATTAGTAGACCTACTATCTCATCAAGACTAGCTCAAGGCCAATATGGTGCAACCCCCTTCTCCATAAAAATAAAGTTTCCTAATTCTATGCAAAAGCCAATAATCATTATCACTCCAACATAAAATAGAAAAGATGAACCTATCATTGAAGAGAGAGAGAAAATTCCATGCATTACTCATAATAATAAATGATGTAGTTGTGGGCTGAAATTTCAAAGTGATAGCATGATCCCTATACCAACCCACAAAAAACCTGTGGAACAAGTATTTGTGCAAAAGTATGTCTACACAATAGCCACTAAACCAAAAGACACCTAGTGGTTAGAAAATGAGAATACCATACCATTCAAAAGATGCATGAAAGCATCGAATCCACTTATTAGTTCTAGTCCTAAGGAAATGAACCAAACAAAGAACTTAGAGAAAGACATATTACACTCTGACAATACACCAAAAGCAGATGTTAAATAAGGAGACCTAAGAACTAAAATAGAAAATTAAAAAGGAAACATATTTGGATCCTTTGAAAAGGAAACACCTTGTAGTCCAGCTGAATATATATGTCCAAATGATCAAAACCTAATTATCAATAATGTTAAATGTGTGAACAATAGAAAAATTAAATCACTAAATATGATAAATGAAAAACTTATGGTGTATAACCAAGAGAATATGCAGTCTATTTTCCAAATTCCTGCCTATGATTTTAGTCATGGGAAAGATGCTCTATCTTGAATCAAGAACTAAAAAGTGCATTTTCACTTTTTGTTTTACAATTTTTTATTATTTTCCTAGTTCTTCAAAAATTTTTCCATTCTAAATATGTTTTCTATTTCTTATTATTTTTCTTTTCTTTATAATTTTATCTTCTTTTTAAAGTCATTTTATTTATGTTTTATGGATGTTTATTATGTTTTTGTTAATAATGTTGCCAATCATGATGTAGAAGTCAACACCATATGTTGTGTCCTTGCCCTATGCTATTAAGTTGATTGGGTAAATAATTGGGTAATGTAGAGAGACCACATCATCCATCCCTCTAGTTTCTCTAAATAAGATGTCTTTATCATGAAAAAAATATGGTACTTCTTACATGAAACTAAAATTAACTAATGATCATTATGAAAGTTCTCATTTAGCAAAAGAAAAAAAAGAAAAGGAGAGAGAGAGAAAAAAAAGAAATAAACACACCTCTCTAAAGATCTCTTGGGATACAAGCACTGGTTATGGGGCTAGAAAGACATGTTACCCATGCTCGAAGGCACCCCTCTAACTAAGGTCCAAATTTCTTCCTCAATAATCTCTAAAGCTACTTTTTTCTTCTCTTTTCGTCTCTCTTTGAAATGATGCTTTTTCTCTGTTGTTGTTATGGACTCATGATGGTAGATAGGGAGAGGCACATCAATGTGAGGCCACTATTAATGATATGGACCTGGTTTGAAACTTGAATAGATATGTATGATGGTTATCTTAATCATAATTAATTTAAGAACCTATTGCGAACATAGTTAGATACCTCACATCCCAATCTCTGGAATCCCTTCCCATCCCATTATTCACCTCATTGCTACATGCAATTATGTACCTAATGATTTTGTATAGTATAATTCATGATTCCAACTAAGGTGGTTTTGTGTTTTTTAGAATAAGACATGATTCATATTTAACTTCTAAGATGTCCATGAACATTTGTAGGAGTGGTTATGCAAGGGCATTATGATAGGAGCTTACTTTGGAGAGGATCCATTTGCATGACTTTTGTTGATCATGGATCTAAACCAAAACCTCTTATCTTTAAGGAAATCATGGGTCACTTCTCTAAATTTTTACATGATTTTGCAAACAACTTCTCATAAATTTTAATTATCTTTAATGCTTTTATATTAAAATTTCCTCTTAATTCAAAATTTCTTGGTCATATTTGGAATGACATGTTTTTTCATATTCTAATACATTTACAATATCTTGCAAACTAGACCTTTAATCTTAGTTATTCAAAAACTTGTGAGCTTCTAAAGTTGAGCTCATTTATCATGAGGGCTAAGGATGTAATTTTTGAAAATTTTCTAATACGTCTAGTTTCAAATATTAGAGTAACTAATAGTAAAAATAATCAAAATGACTTAAATAACTTGATGATTTTAGTTACCTTAGAGCCTTGGGGAATATTATTATGAAATCACCTTGAGCCTAAATGTTAATTTTTTTTTTCGAATTTTGATCTGACTAAGAATTCAGAAATGATTAATCATTAAGGAAAAATTATCAAAACCAATGTTGATACTTTGCTGATTTTAGATGATGCTAAACAAAATGCCTAAGGTTAAAGGTCTTTTGCAATGAAAGATAAAGAGGCCAAGAGGAAGATAGAGGAGGATATGACCATGGGCAAATAGCATATACAATGATGAAAGCTAAAACATAACATGATTGCTGGACGCATGGGACAATGAGAAGAAATTTCAGTCCATCATTCAAAAAAATTTTACATAGAAAGAGAAGCATCAACATCTCAGTCAAGGTTGGAAAATCTATCACCATTGGCAACAACAAGAAGATTCATCTTTGGTGGATTTTTGAACATCTCTACAATTTTGTAAACTTTGATGTCTATCCATTCTTTTTGTTATTTTGTAATATATGTAATGCCTAAGAAATTTAGTTGTTGGAAAACCAAAAATTCTAGATGAAACAACGTAATCTTGGATCCCAAGGGCCTCCGAGAAAGAGGATCCAAGGCAATTTGGATAGTCTTGTTGATCACCCAGGGACTTAAAAAGTGTAAATAGTGTAATATAATTTAATTAAGAATGCAGATCTAATCTAAGAAAAAAAATTTAAACTTATAATAAACTTGCATAGATGAATGAATTGCTGATTTTTATTGAAATAATAAAAATATTACAAGAGCATAGTTTCAAGATGTACAAGTTTTTTTGTGCTTAAAATGCACAAAGAGTTGTGTTAGAAGTGGTTGTAGTCGTGGTGAAACTGACAAGTACTTCATGTAGTCAAATCCATGATCCAAGCACTCCAAAGTTTCACTCTTGAAAATATTTGCTAGTTCTCAGGTTGGATTTGCTACACTGGTTGAAAAATAGGTAAGGTTATTGTTTTACTCTTTGGTGTTGGACAATTGCTCCAAGAGTCTCCAATGCTCAGCCAATTACTAGTTTTTCAAAAAGTCCTTTCAAAGTGTTAGAATTTTGTTTAAATAGGTTGTTGGTGTTCAATTTGTTGCTACAAATTTTCTACCATGATTGTTGATGGATTGAATTCATGTGTAGGTGGCACACTTTCAACTCCAACTTAGTTTCCATTTATGGAAAGTTTTGATATCCCTAAGGCACCAAAACCATGATTGTTACCATAAATAGTAAATGGACTTTTCCAACTACATTAGCTTCTCCCACCAACACTAGCCTTGCGGTTGCAATGTTGGAGTTATTAGAAGAATGCTGAAATTTGTGAAGAAAAAAAACCCCCAACCACTCCAATGCTAGCTTTGTAACATCCATGCTGGATTTTGTGGCAACTATGTTGGTTTTGTTGGAAAAACAAAAATTCAACATCACCAATGTTGGGGGCAGGTGGTTCCAACGTAGTTGAGGCTATACCCCCACAAAACCCATGAAAATGCCAATTTTGGTAATCTAAAAGGCATTTTTAACCTTCCCAAGCCCAAATATGGACATGGCATGAATTTTTTTTATTTAGGGAGTGAGGCTATGATAACTTATAAGGCATTTTTTAGCCCCAAAAGTTAAAGTATGTGAAATTGCATCTCATGGATTACAATCTTCACATTTTACAATAAAATTCCAACGTTGGGCTTAATGGTGAGGTTTGGAAGTTACAACATGAGATTTCTTGGTGGTGTTTTATTGGTACCTCTTTGTTGATGTTTGGAGAATGGACTTGAGAGATATAGACAAAGAATACAAAACACCACCTTAAGTCCATCATCGATGTTTTCTCTCCATGCTTGATTTTGTAGTGTCAAACCATGCCAAAGAGTGCTTCTGATGATGAGATTGGATTATGCTAAGGTGATAGAGGTTAAAGGCTATATTTGTTTATGAGGAAATGGTCACAATGGTTAACAATGAGTTCCAAATGTTGGCAATCATGATCATGGTGATGGCATTGGTATGTTGGCTAATCGATGCAGTCTTCACACTTTGTGCTTCGAAGTGTTAGTCACTCAGTAATGTTCTTGAGGAGATAAGAATTCATTCCAAGGCTTCCTTGTCCATTAGGCTTCTCCCTTTACATGTTTGGAGCCATTGGGTTGTCCTTTTGGGCATCACTAGCCTTTTAGATTCTTGGCAATTTACTTTCCCATTTCTTATTTTTTTTATGGCATTAAACCTTCATTGGGTTTCATTACCAAGGCTAGGTTTGGTTTGGTTTTCTTGTTGAATGAGATTCTTTACACCCAATAGACTTGATGGTGGAGCATGATGAAGGAGATGTCACATGGTCATAATGCATGAGTGTTGAACATCGGTCATCATTGTCATTCATGGTATGAAAGATTATAATTAGGCTATGGGATAGTGGCTCAAGGAAGGGAATGGGAGTGACATGAAACAAGCACTCTTGGCATGGCAGGATAAGTTAATCAAATATTATGCATTAAGAACATATAATAAATTATTACTATAGTGAGTTTCACCTTCATAATTACATTAGAGCTTCATCCTACAATCCCAACTCCAAGAGAACATGAAAACAAGACAAAGAAAACATGTTGTTACAAGATAATGCATAGAGCCACACGAGACAACCAGTGAACTAGGCCACCATAGGTCACTGTCAATGCAACATGGAGAGATTTGCATGATGTGAATTAGATTTAAAAAACTTACAATTCATTTATTGTGTCAAATAAAGAGATTTAAGAAAAGAGAGCATGAAAACTCGCTTGTTGTAGACCATCAGAGTCATCAACATTGGTTATTCGTTGCAGCCCATCAACAATCATAAACAACACTACAAGAAACCATGTACGTATTAGATGTAATTAGGGCTATGTAATGGCTTTAATATTGCATTACAAGGGCCTGATGAGGTCATGGGTAGGCTTAAGTTCTGGTGAGGAACTTGGTCCTATGCGTTTTCTCCTCACCATTGTGATTTAGATGGGAATTTCGACTAAGGGATCCACCATGATGTCTTTGGCTTCGATGTCAATGGTCATCAAGCTATTTTAGGGAATTGACGCTATATGGTAGAACATTTTCAAGGTTTAAGGTTTGGGTATGCAAGGTTAACTTGATCTAACAACATCATGAGAGGGGCTTTTTAGGCTTTAAGGCTAGTTGAATTTGCTTTCTTATCCTCCTAGCTCATTCCTGCATGACAACATAAGCACATCAAGTGGGTCCTATGCAATAAAATTATTAAATAATGTAAAAAATGTAAAATACATTTATAATAATGCATATATGAGTCAAAACACATTAGAGAAAAGGCCAAAAATAGTGCAATCATGATTAACAAAGGCTATAAGGGGTAAGTTAGAGCAAATAGTGTGAAACGACGCTAAATGGTGGTCTAATGATGGTCAAATAAGGCTATATACAAATCAACTTTCATGAAATGAAGTTGGATAAGGTTAAACAAAGTCGTATTGATGTTCCATGACATCAAATAAAGCTATACCAAGCCAACTAAAGCACAGATGATGTCATATGATAGAAACATGAGGTTCAGTAGGATAAAATGTTGTGGACATGAAGGTTGTTGATGAGACGCGATTTACACTAGGTCGCGATATCGCGTACGCGATATCGCGTCTTCTCCTGCGATATCGC
>MNCI01008302.1:339089-395930 GCA_015680685.1 Gnetum montanum | reverse complement strand
TGCAGGTATTATTTAGCTGTTGTGTAGGCCTTCCACAGATCCATGCCCAGGAATTTCATGGTTCGGTTTGCTGTACTGCGTGAGTGAGGGTTTGGCATTTGCAAAATCGCGAGCCTCCAAAAACGTAAAACTAAAATATTTGCATCTTTAGAACATTTTCTGGAATGGTAACGGATGTTTGACAATGTCTTCGAAATATCCCAACGCCATTTTTTTTTGCCTCAAAATTACTCCATATCAATATCAATCCTATCGTCCCATTCATCCTTTAATTTACTCCACAAAGTCCTAACAATCGGGCAATTGAACCTTAACATGCCAACAACCTTTGAATATATAACTTTGATAATTCTTGTAAGTTATTGAAAATTTACAAAATCAAACCCATGAGTCTTACTGTTCCATAAAATGGCCAAATGTGCCAACATTAACAAATGGGACAACCCATAGTTGGTGGGAAATCCTTGATTTCAGTATAGATATGTGTATTCCCCTTAGTGTCCCCACATTTCCTTCATTTGGCATGATATGTAAGAATTTTTTTTGGTCTTTTGTTACATTTTATTTTGATACTATGCCCACATTTTCATGGTTACATAATTAGAATTTTTCTAGGACCTAAGTGTTTAAATGGTTTTGTTGATATGGTTATAGATTTGGTTTTGTTTGGTTACACTTATGTTTTGGTTTTATGTAACATGCCTATGCCTAAGCTAATTGGCCTCTTGTTGTATTGTAGGGGCTACCTCCTCTTCTACAATAATGTTGGTCATTTTAGGGTGCTTTGAGGAGAGTCTCATTCTCAAATATGGTGATGTTGATTCAGTGCAATAGTGGTTGATTAGTAGGATGCCTAGAAATGTCCAAGCAAAATTCACTAATACAAGTTTGCTTGATCTTTTCATGGCCCTTAGCCCAACCATTCATACCCCTAATATGGTGAACATCATTGACTCCTTTAATAAAGAAGTGAAGAAGTTCATCATCTAGGTTCATGGTATGCTTGTCATCCTAGCCATCAATGAGTCCACCTTTAGCGATCTCTTTGGTGTTCCTCATGAGGGCCTAAATATTTTCACCAAAGCAGGTAAAGAGGTGAACCACTAGGAGGAAGTGGAAGAGTGGTTAGACACTAGTTGTGATCCCATGGAATTCTCTCTTAACTAGTTCAAGGTTGCAAAGGCTAGATAGGCATATCCCTTATTTTGCTCCTGGGCGTTCCCTAAGTTGTTATCACAGGACAAGATCATGAGCATTGAGTAGGCATGGACCATGAAGAAGGTTCTTTTACATGATGCTCACTTTTACTAGGTTGCTTAGTTGGCTTTTGGGCTATGTGGGGAGATTCTTAAACTCTAGGAAAAGCTTACAATGAAATGCCACATGCATTATGCATTTTCCATGGCATATCTAAGGAGGTTCACAGAGTTCCTAGCAGTGAGGAAGGATGGACAATGGATAAGCCAAGATTCATCCCAAGTCTTCAAGCCTTGGGTGAAACATGTTTTTTCCCACCATGCAGGCTCAGAACCAACCAAAGGATGTCGGGGAGTCACTGTTTGTTACCACTAAGGGGCTTAGTGGTAGGCATTGTGCTTCCCCTGATAGCATAGGGGTTGAGCATGGGAACATTGAAAAGGCCAAGACATTGCATGCTAAAGCTAAAGGTGCAACTTGAGCCAAATTGAAGAGACCCATGGTTGAGGAAGTAGCCCTAGTGATTGAGCAACCCTCCAAGAGGAGATTTGTTATTAGACTCAGCTAGGCATGTAATGTGGTTATAGGTATGTTTTAGTTTGTTTTATGGTTTACGTTTTTTTATGCTTTTAGATTATGTTGTTATTTTGTTTTAGGAAAAATGTGCTAAGTTATTCTACATTTTTTTTGTTAGTCTTGTAGGTAAGCAATAGGAACTAGTGGCCAAGGTAGCAGCAGTAGAGGCAAAACAAAAGTACCTAAAGGAGGAGCTTCTATAACTGCATGAGAATGAGGGATTATCCAATTTCACATTGGCTAATTTTGATGCTATATTTGACCCTCATAGCTAGGTGAACCCCTTACTATCATTTCAAATCATGCTATAGGTATATGTTCATTTTGTTTCATATGTTTAAGCTTTGTTTTTTTTTATGTTTTCACTTGGTATTAATTCTTGGTTGATTGTTATGCTTGTCGTAGCTGCTAAGCCCCAACCCACTACTTCAACCTCCACATTCTGCATGAAGCCATGGGTGGACACTCTTGATAAGAGGGAAATCATGTGTGGGACGACTGAGGATATGATTGATTGGTTACAATAGATGTTGGTAAGAATGTAGCTTATCTTGTGTTTTTTTAGTTTTTTATGATATTTGTAGTTGCATTATTTTACTTATCTTTTTTTTTTCATTATTTCTTGGTCATTTGGTCATTTATTGTTTATGCATATGTCTTGTTGTGTTTTTTTAAGTGCCTAATATTAGATAGGATCCTAACTGCCCTATTGAGATTGATGCCTTGCCTAGCCTATCATTAGATGTAGAGATTGTTCTGCGAAAGTTGTCTAAAAGTACCACTAAATGTGCATTTTTATGCACTAAAAATTTGTGGGATACCCAATGTTCCAATGAGTTCCTATGGGAACAAGTTGTAGCATTGGAAAGAAAAAACAAGAAGTTGATTAAGGAAAATAGAGATCTCAAAGAACACAAGGAATTTGTGGAGGTTCATGTGACCATTAGAAGTTCCTTGAAAACTAAAGAGATTGAATGGATAAGGTACTAGAATGCCATTCATAGCAAGGTTTCTCTTGCTAGAGAGGTTATTGAGCAGAAATTATAGATGGACATTCTAGCGCGTAACGCCAAGGAGTGGTGAGACTACTTTGCCTGGGTCCTAGAGTGGGGTCATGCACAAAAAGACCACAAAAAAGGTATAAGGATAAATGTGAAGCCTATCTTAACTAGTTGAAAGAGGAGTCCATTGAATGATGCAAGTTAGAGTTGTTCATGAAGGGGATTCAAGTAGAGAGTGTGTTCAAATTTTTTGAAGGTTCTATAATATTGGTTGATTCCCCATATCCTTAGGTCACTACTACTTCTAAGGAGGTGACTATTGCTACATTTTCGTGGAAGCCACCTTCATGGATCGAGATCAATAAGAGCAACATCCTAATGGGTGTTAATCTCAGGGATGTGGACTAGGCCCACATGACTGAGGACCAAATCCTCCATCATTTGGAAGTTCATCTTCGAAGCCTTCCCCTAGAAGATGTTGCTACAGATCCCTCCTAGGTTTGCTCATTATTTTCATTTTAGCATGTTTTAATTTGACTTAATTTATAAATTTTTTTATATTGTGTTGATTACCACTTACACTTATGATATTGTGATATAGGTACTAAGTGACATTGGTGGGCCTAGTGGTGATGACAGTGGAGATGCTCCTTAGCCTCCTCTAGTGACACCTTAGCATCATCGGTTGACTATGTTTTTAGTTATTTCATTTGCAGTTGGTGTTCATGTTGTTATGATGTTGTGGTTAGAGTTAGCCATGGATGTTTGAGAGACAATTTATTATCTTATGTCTTGTTTAAACCTTTCTCACACTATGTGACAAACATTTAGACTATGATTATTTTTAAAATTTTAATTTTATTTATATGTTTTGATGCTTAAGGTTTTATTCATGTTATATGATATATGTTTTCATTCATGTTATAGGGCTACATTGTTTAAATGTGTAAAAAGGCTATGTAACTAGGATATGAGCTATGTTGTAAATGGGTTATAAGATTTTTTACTAGTTTTAGGCCATGACAGGCCCTACATTTTGCCAATTTTAGGCCATGGTGGACCCTATGTTTTGCTAGTTTTAGGCCATGGTGGGCCCTACAATTTTGAAAAAAAAGTTTGTCGTTTCTACATTTTTTAAAAATTTTTTATGAATTTTTAGGTTTTAAAGTTTTTATGATATTTTTCATGTTTTATGTTCTAAAATAAAAGGCAAGAAAGGAAAATTGTAAATGAAAATGAATCTTAGGTTATGTGTGAAGTAAAGTTAAATAATGTAAAACAAAGTAAAGCAAAAAAGTGCATGCAAATAATATTTAAACTAGACTAAGAAGGCTATAGGAAAAGAAGGCTACATGGTTATAGGTGCAAGGGAAAACAAATTAGAGGGGGAATACATCAATTATACAAGTGTTTCCTAATCTTTGAAAGATTTGAAAATATATATGGTCTACTTTGCACAATCTTGTATTTCCCATTTCCTTCACTAACCATGTTGAAGAGGAGCTCTTCTCATGGTGCATTCATGGATCCATCGTTGTCAGTTCTGGCCTTTCCTGCTTTATTGGGCTTCTCAAATTTGTAATTAATAGTAGAAGCTTCTTCTTGAAACTCCGCTTTGGTTACTTGTTTGATGTCAATGTTTTTGATTGCCAAAGGAATCAAACTATCACCATGGATGAATATTTTACCTCCCTCATATGGCAAGTGAATTTCTTGGTGGATGGATGAGAAAACAATTGGTAATTGATCTAGTTAAGGCCTCAACAAGAAAATATTAAATCTTGTTGTCTCTTCCACCACTAACAAGTTGGCCGTTGTGGGGAATTATTTTCCTATCACAGACTCTAAAGAAATTAAGCCTTTTATGGCAACCTAGGATCCATTGGAGGATTTAAGAGTAGAAGTTGAAGTGTATTGCATGTGATTTGTTGTGGCTAAACATTCTACAATGGAATAAGGTTTTACATTAGTTGCCACTCCATCGTCAGCATGCACCTTATGCACCTTGTACCATCCTACTCTAATGATTATGAATAGGGAAGCTTTGGTTGTTTCATCAACTTGGGGATTGGTTTTAACCTCACTATCATGAAATACTAGTGCTACTAACTTCATTTCTTCCCTTGGTGAAGGAGGTACCATCATTGCATGGATGGACTCTTCATTGGTAGGGATGTCCTCATTAATATGAATAGAATCGAACATTTTTACTAGCGCTTCACAATGAGCAATGGAGGTCATTACCAGGTCATATAGGCTAAGGGACATGTTCTTTTACTTTAAATATTGTTTGACCTACTTCATGGCATTGAGAAGGTCTTTTTCATTGGTTGTTAACTTGTAGTTCTTGTTTCTCTTAACCTCCTCCATGTGTCTGAGGATGTGAACTTCATGCTTCTGTGGTTGTGTTTTGGCCTCTTTCCCCTTTCCTTGTGGTTTGGGGTTCTCTCATGGTTGACTAGTTGAAGTGGCCTAAGCATTAGAGTTCATTGTAATGGATGAGATGGGAGCGGGCTTCGGTGGGCCCACCTCCTTCCATGCCTTGGCCTACTTGCTATCTTTGTTCTTAGGCTTTGGTGTGAGCTTTTTACATTTTTTACTTGGGGATCTCTTGTTATTGTTGTTTGGTTGAAAAGAAGCCATTGTGTTGGCCACTACGGGAGGTCATGGTTCTATTGTAATGATGGGTTTGATTTCAATGGGAGGGAACACTCTAATCACAAAAGGCTCCTTCGGAAGCATAGGTTATGGTATCCTTACACTAAAAGAGGACCTTGAGCTAGTCAAAGCTAAAGGATCCTTGTCATTACAAGGAGGTACATTAATCAAAAATGGCTCCCATGCAAGTCTAGAATCATGGTTTACATTGAATGCCACTATAGTGGATGGGTTGATGCTGGCATTCAATGGGTCCTTGTAGGCTTGCATGTATTGGCTCTAAGGCCTAACTAGATTAGAGGCATTAAGGACTAACTCCTTGATATCTATCATCTTGTGTAGGTTATCCTTGAGGGCCAAGAAAAAATTGGTATCATGACCTGGCAATTTATGATAGTGATAGAATTGGTCAAGCTTGAAGTAATTAGGCACCAATGGATCATCCTTGGTTGGAAGAGTGTGGCTCTTGACAATTTTGCGTAATCTATCATGTGTCTTATGAGCATTCTCAGTCATTTTTTATATTGTATTCTTCCACTCTTGAAAAACTAATCAAGGAGTTTAGATGGTTTTAGTGGCAACCTAGTGTACTTAGATTGATATTTTCATTCAAAGTTAGTCCTTGTATTGGTTGATGTAGAGGCACTAGACATTCATGGTTGATTATTGGTGGTGGGGGCCTTGGGTTGGTTCATTTCAGGCCCCTATGTTTTGTTTTCTTTAGCCATTGTGGCCACAACTACATTATTTTGTCTCCCCCTCTTCTTATCCTTCCATGCATGTTGATTCTTGTACACCACATAGGCAAGGTCATGACTAGCCTCAATAGCATCCTATATGTTCTTGGTTTGAGAGCAGGCTTGGCTAAGTGACCGTATGTCTTAAGTAGTAGAGTTTGGACTTAATGAAATAATTAGTCATTCCTTTGAATATGGTGAGAAGCTGAGTCTCAGCTATTGGTTTAGGAATCTCATTTAGAAGAGCATTCAATTGTTATATAAATTTTTGCACAGGCTCTAGGGGTCCCTGCTTGACTTTCATTAGTTGGTCAAGAGTCTTATTAGGTTTAAAGTTATACTTGAAATGGTTAATGAATTGTGAAATTAAGTCCTCTAGTGAGGATATAGATCCTCTTAGTGATGCATGGTAGTAGTCCAAAGCCTTCCTCATTAGGAACATAGGTAATATTTATATTATAGTTTGCAGCTAGGCTTACAACAATAAACACTTGAAATGGAATATGATAAGGTGTGCATTAGGGTCATCCTTATCATTGCACTTGGTGAATTGAAGTATGGGGATGCCCGATGGAAGAGTTATCTATAGGATTATAGGACTGATTAGATTGTCCTCATAAAAGTCCATTATCTTCATCATTTGGGTTGTGATTACCTTAAGCTTCTATAACTCTTTTGTAAGATCCTAAATCATTTGGAATACTTGATCTAGGCCTTGAGGCATCCCAACAGGTTGTGGTATTTTCAAAAATGATTGTGGTATGAGTTGGGAGGCTTGTGGCCTCACAACAGATTGTGGCACATAAGGGAGAGATTGTATCGTCACAGTTTTAGGAGGCCAAAAATTGAGAAGGAGGTTGGAGCAAGTACTTGATGAAAAAAGTGTACAAAAGATGTATGTGTTCCTTGTGTTACTTGGGATTCCATCATGGGATCCATTATCATGGAGAAGGGATGACTGGTGGTGAGGACCATCGGTGATGGCTGAGTTGATCGAGGTTGCATGGCAAAAGGCATGAACGAGAAAAGGGATATGGTTTGGGACACTGATTGCACTTGATGCGCCACTATAATGAGTGCTAGCCCAAACATGGTTGGATAGATAGATGATGAATATTGATGGATTTGCCCCATGGAGGAGGTAGGAGAGACCAAGGTGGGCACATTGACTTGGGGAGCCAAATGTTAGAATAGGTTTCCTAAGAACTTTTCTAGTTCTAGCTCTACCTTGAACTCATCTTATTTCTCACACTAACCCTCAAAGCTTGACTCCTCATCCTTATCATCCATATTAATTAGATGAGATAGAATGTATGTGTGAGCATTGGACAGTGGTATTTTATCATACGGGAAAGGAATGTATTCCTTTGTCTTGCGGTGAATAAGTTTGTATTCGCATTTGGACTCTGCCTCCACTCACAGAATGAGTAACCTACTTGGATCTTGGCATAGATGAAATTATAATAATTTTCATCAATGATTGCAAATCTAGGCTTTTCCCTCTTAGCCTAAGTGATTGTCTACATTTAGCCATGATAGGATCTCTGGGGTCGTAGACCTTCATGACATCTTGGTTAGATGCCATATTGGTTAGGTTGAGGGGCAATACAATTGATTAGCTAAAAGACATTCTTACTAGATTTAAAATTAGTTTAATAAATTTTATAATTATTTTTTAAATAAAAATTCCATCAAGTGGAATTATTCAAGGTGCAAAGGGATTATGGCTAGAAAATGGTATAAATTGCTATTGTAGGTGCAATGCAGGTTGTAGTGGCATTGATGTGCATTACACTTGGAAAAATGTGGAAGTTATAGATGTGTTGGAAGGACCAACTATGCTAGCTTCACCAATAAGGTCTACGCATGGAGGGTGAAGAGGAAATGGTTTTCATGTTCAACCAAACTATGCTAGTGAAATCTCCTCTTGGAAAAATGCATGGATTTTGCAAAAGTAAATGTGAAATGTTGGTTTTCCCAATGCTACATTGGGTTGTTGTAGATGACTACGTTGGCCTTTCAACCAAAATTTCATAGTAGAAATTTTTATGTGGTGTGTGTAGTAAATTATTATATTGCCCAACCAACTATGCTAGGATAGGTGGTGGGGAATGGTTTTTTGCTTGGTAAAACCAAGTTAGGAATATTTTACTTTAAAGGGGATGCACTAGTTTTGAAACATTAAATGCAAAAAATTTTGGGTTTTCCAATGACTATGCTGGAGTCTTGGGAGTGACTATGCTAGGTTTTTTGCAAAATTTCACAATAGATGGCTTTGGATGTTTGGGTGGGGCTATGTTAGCTTTCAAGATATCTCGAATGCAAGTTTTGATGGGCAAAAATTACTGTTTCAAGTGTTGATTGCACTGGCCTTAGAAAGTTTAGCAACTATTATGAAAATGATGTAGAAACCCAACTCACCCACAACAACTGTGCTAGGTGTTGGTTGTGGGGGGTTGAACACCAACATTGGTTTTCAAAGATAGATGTTCATAAATTTTAGAGTTTAAAATGTGGAAAAATTTTGGTCTTTAGAAAAATGGTTGAAAAATGTTTAGGTTGAAAATTCAGGTGAAGGTCCTCCTTCTAGCAACAGAAAAATTGTAATGCCTAAAAGATTCATTTGTTGAAAAATTGAAAATTCCAGATGAAATAGCCTAATCTTGGATCCCAAGTGCCTTTGAGAAAGAGGATCCAAGGCACCCTAGATGGTCTTTTCGATCACCTAGGGGCTTAAAAAGTGTAAATAGTGCAGTATAATTTAACTGAGAATGCAACACTTATCTAAGAAAAACAAAAAAAAAATTAAACTTTGAATAAACTTGCATAGATGAATGAACTACTGATTTCTATTCAAACAATATAAATATTACAAGAGTAGAGTTTCAAGATGTACAAGTTTTTTTATGCTTAAAATGCACAAGGAGCTATGTGAGAAGCGGTTGTGGTCCTAGTGAAACCAGCAGAGTGCTTTTTGTAGTTACCTCCATGATCTATGTGCTCTAAAGTTCCACTCCTAAAACTCTTTATTGGTTCTTAGGTTGGATCTGCTAAACTGATTGAAAAATGGGTAAGGTAATTATTTGACTTTTTGGTATTTGGCAATTGCTCTGAGAGTCTCCAATGCTCAGCTAGTTACTAGTTTTTCAAAAAGTATTTTCAAAGTGTTGGAATTTTGTTTAGATAGGTTATTGGTGTTCAATTTGTTGCTACAAATTTTTTTCCATGATTGTTGAAAGATTGATATCACATGCAGGTGTGGCATGCTTTCAACTCTAGCGTAGGTTTCACTTATGGTAAGCTTTGATACCCCTAAGGCACCAAAACCATGATTGTTATCATAAATAGTAAATGTATTTTTCCAACTACGTTGGCTTCTCCCACCAACATTGGCCTTGTGGTAGCAATGCTACAGCTGTTAGAACAATGCTAAAATTTGTGAAGAAACCAAACCCCCAACCACTCCAATGTTGGCTTCTCCCACCAATGCTAGCCTAGTGGTAGCAAAGTTAGAGTTGTTAGAAGAATGCTAAAATTTGTGAAGAAACCAAAACTCAAACCACTCCAACACTAGCTTTGTAACATCCATGCTAGGTTTTGTGCCAACTATGTTGGTTTTGCTGGGAAAATGAAAATCCAACACTAGCAATGTTGGGGATAGATGGTTCTAGCGTAGTAGAGGCTATTCGCCCACAAAAACCCATGAAAATGCCAATTTTGGCAATCCAAAAGGCATTTTTAACCTTCCAAAGCCAAAATATAAACATGGTATGAATTGTTTTACTTGAGGACTGAGGCTATGACAACTTATGAGGCATTTGTAGCCCAAAAAATTAAAGTATATGAAATTGCATCTCATGGATTACATTCTTCACATTTTACAATAAAATTTCAACCTTAGGCTTAATAATGAGGTTTACAAGTTGAAACATGAGATTTCTTGGTGGTGTTTTAATATATTCATTCAAATAAAATTTTTTAATGCAACACTCTAGTTTTGTAATGGTAGCGAATCTAGTCTTGGTCACCCCACAATTTTTGTAATGAAACTTTATCCATTTATATATAACTCAAGGATGATTTTTTAGTCAGTTGTGGGGGTATGATGAAACTTGATATGTTGGATAGCTAAGTTGTACAAATATGATGAAACATCATTTTTTCAAGTGTATCAGTTGGCTAAGATATCACAAATGTTATACCCCAAATGCTACATCATAGATGCTACATTGCATATGTGTCAATGCATCCCCATCAACGCATCTCAATTGGCTACTACATTGTAGATGCTATATCACATCTACAATAACTTAGTTGCATTGACACATCCCCGTTGATGCAACCAAATGAGTTAATATATCCCCATCGACATAGTGTCTATATTTGTCTATAAATATGTAAGCACCCACCACGTATTTGACACCATTTTTGTTAATAGTGTAGCTAAACTCTTGCAATTTTACTTTATAATCTTAGCAAATAGTCAATGAGTGCCTCCAGTGTGGATTTGAGTCAATTGTTCAGTGTCTTATTTGAGTTGCATTATGCCTGGACACGTTCCATAAATGATAGTAAGATCAAGATTGATTCATATTCATTACAACACTTTGACTTAGACCACATTTACTTTTAATGAAATTTACTTTCTATGTACTTAATTAACATTAACATTTTTATGTATATTAATCAATTAGCAGAATGAGCATAAGCAATCTCAAACACAAACACATATTCACTTGGTAATCCTAGTAGTGTTATTGCTTGTTATACACTATAGCATAACACTTAGTAATCACAGCTGTGGATATGTGAGTTCAAGACATGTATGACAAGCTGGGAATAAATATTCATTATTCTTAGGATAGTTTTAGATTTAATTTTATTATAAAAAAATTAAATAATTAATTTCTATGTTATCATTTAGTTAGTTTATGGCCCCAACAATGTTAGTAATCATATGCCTCACTTTGGACTAAACCATATGTGATAAAGCTACTACTAGCCTAAGTGAGAAGACAGTGATGTGTGATCAATGCTTAATAATCTAGCTACCATACTAGTTCTATCCATGGAAGTTGACAGATTTCATGTGAACATTTGTGATCTATATCATTGGGTGTAGGGAATACCCATTTCTCATTAGCTATGTTAAATCAGCAATGGGTAAGGTTCCCATATTAATCATGATGCATTGTTACAAGTGTGTGTTGATGCTCCCATGCTAGCATGGGGCCATGATTAATAAGTTTTAACCCCATGACATTGATGAATCTTAGTTTAGATTAACAAAGTTATATATCCATAGTTTATAGCAAAACATTTTTTTAATATATATTTATGATTTAGTCACAAGGATACATATTAGTTCAAGATGGCAAAGGCTCTATAGCTAAACAATATGCTCAATCTTGCTTTTTTAATTTTATAAAAAAATAAGTTGATATATAAGTTTAGTATAGTATGTGAGAACTGCCTTTCGTGGAGGTTCACATTAGGAGACTTGATGAGGAACAAGGATGGTACTTATGGTCAAAGATCAGTGGATTCTTGAGAAGGAAGTCATGCTAAAAAGTTTGCTTGATTAATCTTAATGATGACATATGATGAATTCACTGTAAAGATTGGCCTCAACTATCCATATATACAAACTATTGAGGCATAAATTTTTGACCCACCAACACCTAGGGGAAAACTCATTTGAGGATACTATTGCCTAAGGTGCCTCTTGTATGGATATGAAAACTTAGGAATAGTCTTAGTTGGAGAGGGCCATGTGATGTTACAAAAAAAAGTGAATAAACTAGAAAATTTGGAAATTTAAATTGAGCAACAGTCTTGAATTCCAAGACTTAATGAAAATACAATAGTTAACTAAAAAAAAAAAAATTTCCCTGCTCCCCTGCTACTATTGCCAGTGCTATTCACTATTGGGTAGGAAGACTTTGACCACCACTGAAGAGGGAGGGAGAGAAATAGTGAGATGTACCCATCAACTGCCCGCTACACGTATGCCGTCATCATTGTCATGATCACTGCTACTACCTTGGGAGGTCACCTACCTATCATGCGTCACCCAGGGAGATCACCTGCTTGTCATGCAGACTAGGAGGAAGGAAAGAGGCTATTGGTGTTGCTTGCTGCATGTACACCTGCACTGGGAAAGAGAAAGAAAGCTATGCACTACAACACAAAAAAAGAAGGAAACTGTCATAGCCTACTAGTTTCCTTAGTTGGCCCCTGCAGCCTTTGCTACTGTGAGTATAGCTTGCTATGAGTAGGAGAAAATAGAACCCAACATGCCTAGTGCAACTGTCTGTGTGTCCACTCTGCATGCTATGGGAGTGAAACAACAACTACCACGTTGTCCTAATGTCATCTACCATTGTTGCCGTAGTATTGTCATTGGCTGGGAGAGAGAAGAATGGAACTTCCCATGCCTCACTGCTATGCCATCGCCAATGGCACTGCTATTGACGCATTTTTGTAGATGTGTCTATTTCTACCAATATTTTTTACAACTACCACATAGTTGATGTTGCTATGGAAAGAGAGGAAATAGAACCTCATATGCCCCACTACTTTTAGCATCTACAATGGAGAGAGACACACCATTGCAGGTGGGAGAAGAGGAGAAAAAGAGAAAGAACATCTTTCGTTGTCTATACCACCTAGATAGGCCACCTATCAGAGAGAAAAACCATATGTCTAATGTCCTGTGCATGTGTCATCATGTCTGCATTACTGCAAATGCACAGCAACAATAGTTGACAGTCAAGAGCCTATCTCATGCATCACCTATCCACTACTGCTAACATGCTACTGCATGCACCTGCTGCAAATAAAAAGAAGAGAGAGTACCCTACTGTAATTGCTAACAGCCAAGAGAGAGAGAGAGACTATTTTTTGCTCACGTGTCCTCTAGTTGTGGAGAGAGGCTCCTCGATGCCTTGATGACTGCCCTTGCTTGGTATGCATGTGTGTAGTTTGCCACATGTGCTATGCTCACGTGCCTAACTACCATCCATCATTTTCCTGCTATGCAGATCAAGAGGAAGGAAATAGGCTACTACAGTTGCTTGGGAAGCTTGCTACCCCCTGATGGATGCATGAGTCCCTTCTTTTATAGTCCTAGTTCTTTGATATTACTGTTATTATTTCTACTATGGTATATCCAAAAAGAACGTGGGCACCTACACTTGCACCTGCACCTCCACCAACCACATCAGTTACCCACATCTCCATCAACCATTGTGGCTCATAACTCCCATCGTTAATGGCCACCATGTTGTCCACCACTTAGCAGTTACTAACTTGTAATGCCCATGTCCACAATTGTCCACATCTATTACATAACTCCTGGCCATCATTCAGCATTTCCATGAAATAAACATCATCTCCATAGTAAGAGAAAGTCTTGGTTAGCTCCACGTTCTTCAAACTCATTACCTTGGGTAGCTCTATGATTTTGAAATCGTAGGAGAAGTAGTCTATGTCCATCTCCAGAGGTGGTTGTAGTACCCTACCATATTATTGAAGTATGAGTTGAAAAATAATATATCATTGATTAATTACTAGTGGAAAATATTGGACTTGGCTTGACAAGTCTCCAATTGGACCATTGAGATGATTTGCAAGAAAAACACGGTGCTTATTAAAAATATAATTAATATTTTTAAAATTTAAAATCTAAATAGGCAAGTAATAACTATAATAGAATTGCTGAAACACCTCAAAAAAATGTGAGGTCATTCTGGCTTCACCAGGCCTAGCAATCCACGCAAGCACTACAGCAGTTCATCAGGAGGAGAACGCTCTGAGTCCAGGCCAACTAGTTCAAAAAAATTTCTACTTTAGGTGTAAACAAGCTCTACGGGTCATCTTGCCTATCTGCCTAAGTAGCCTGCTTAGTTGATAGCCTTCTCAGAAATGGTGCAAAGTTGCCAGTAGCATTCTAGATGCACAAGGAACATTCCGGCAAGTTTTCTAAGTCATGAAGTTTACTACGCTATGCTATGCCTCGCTATGTAGCGTAGTAAGCTTCAGAGGACAGTTGCAGAATGAGGTGCCATGCTACGTTATGCCACATAACATAGCGTAGCATGGCAGTAGCTTCACCACCAGTTCCTCACGCTCAATTTCAAACCCTTCAACAATGTCCCTTTCCATCAGGAAGCGGAGGACCATGTCTACTACTACCTCTCACTGAGCTACAAGGTGCAGCGAGGTGTAGCAATCTTGCGGAAGAGATAGAAGGTAATTCAAACGACAAAATCAGCAATTTTGCAAGTCTTGCAGAAGCAAAGCTCACGAATCGACGAAGTTTTTGCGAAGGCCAGTTGCTACGCTACATAGCGTAGCACAGCATAGCAAACATGCAACACACATGTAGCAGAATGCACGACAAGATGCTATGCCAAGCATGCTATGCTACGAAGCACAGCTAGGCATGTGGGTGGTTGTGTGACATCAATGTACTTCACCTAATTTGACTGTTAGCACATGTCTCCAGACGCTGACGGTGCAATTATGGCATGGTAGGCTCGCAGTTATGGCATGATAGGTTCGCATGACAATGACCTTGCACGTCCAATGGTCATACCTGACACGTGTGGTGCCAACAAGTCAACGTGGGCCCAAGGTGTGTGGCATCCAAATCGTCCCTTTTGCACACCCTTGGCTCTATAAATACCCCGAGAAACAACATTAAGAGGGTTTGGAATTTTCCAAAAAATAGCATTCAAAAGAGGTCCAATCCCCAATTTAGTTGGCACTCTTTCGCTAAGTCTCCTATTCTTTTTTCTCTGGCGCACAAGCTCTCTCTCCCTGGCACGTTGCGATGATATTGTAAGCTTTTTGTTTGACACTGCAAATAGTTAGCATGTTTAGATGAAATTTTGTCCCATACCCTTTCTACCACCTTGGTAGAATCCCTACATTGTCAGCACACAACCTGTTCTATTCTCTACAAGCCCTGGTTACTCTCGGGATCTCTGCACTTTGTCATGCTATGCAACCGAATGTATACATCTTGACAGAGCAAACCTGTAGCTTTGGAGTGGTGCAATTTTCTAACCACATTTTACTTTATTTCTTGCTTACTCTTGCTTCTTGCACTTTTTTTCTGCTTTATTTACTTTCAAGCATTATTTTGCGTTTCCATTCCATTTCAAAAAGTATATGTTACAAAAGGCTATATAGATGTCGATTAAGTCCCTTTCTGATCAACCAGACTGTTCAGGATGCCCCATATCCGCACACACCTAGCACAGCCCTCCCTTGGGTACGGGGTCGAAACTGTCACGCCCGTTGACGCCTTGGTGTTTTCTAGTCGTGAACATTTTCGGTTGCTATAGTTTTCTGGTGCTAGAAGGAGGGCCTTTTGGTGTCTTTTTCATGTGTCATGGTAGTTCTATGAGCCTTCTGCACCCTGATACGCATAAGTGTAAACATGACACCCTTTGCAGTTGTTTGCACTTCATGCGGTGTAGATCGGTCGCCTCGACGGTTCCTTGGGAGCCCCACAGAACACAAGGCCTCTGATCTCCAGCTAGCTAACTCATTTTACGGTAGTCTCGTGTGCGTGCTATACCCATCTCGCATGGTACAGGATAGTCGCCTTGACGGTCCCTCTGGGATCTTGCGAGACATAAAGCCTATGGTTGCTAGTTAGCTTGCCCATCCTATGGTAGTCTCACTTGCATTCTGTACCCCATTTCATGTGGTACAGAGTGGCCGCTTCGATGGTCCCTCGGGGATCCTGCGAGCCGTAATGCCTTCTTGATCGCTAGTTAGCCTGTCCATCTTACGGTACTCTTGCATGCGTGCTGTACCCCATCTCGCATGGTACAGAGCAGTCACTTTGACGGTCCCTTGGGGATCCTTCGAGATGCAAAGCATGCTTGGCTGCTAGCTAGCTTTCCAGTCTTACTGTGGTCTTGCACGTGCCCTGTACCCTATCATGCACTGGTGTGAATGTGACACCCGTTTGTGGTTGTTTATGCCTTGTGTGGTGCTGGTCGGTAGCCTCGATGGTTCCTCTGGAACCTGGCAAGACATAAAGCCTTCTTTTGCACTATTTTTTGGTTTCCTTGCTTGTTCACACTCTTTTGCATAAATTTTGTGCTTTTTTGCATAACTATTGCATAACTACTTGCATAACTGCTTGCTTGACAATGGCTTTTTCAATGACTGCTGCCAATACCTTCAACGTGGAGGTTTCCATCATGGTTCAAGGCACTACTGGTGCTAAACAACCACTGAATTTGACACTGGAGGCACATCAATCTCTCAGGATCCAAAACCAAGGACCTAAGGGATTGGCCCAGCAGCACGAGTGTTACAGTTTCCTATGTGCAAAGGTGCAGGCCAATCTACCCTTGGATGTACATGAACTCGAGGACAAACGTAGCTTCGAGTTTGCTTACTGCAACGGGAAGGAATTCGTTCCTACCCCGGGCGTTCCTCTATCTTTAACATAAGCGTACCAATTGCTTCTATACCAACTAATCTAGTTGGCTAGGAATAGGGAGCAATAGGACACAACGTCCAACCAGGATGACACTTTCCAGGATGGGCAGGAAGAACTTGATTCCCAATCGGACGAGGGAGATCCAACCAGTCCTGCTCCTGCCCCTCCTACCCAGTCTTTTTGGGCCAATCCATGGTCTATCACCGCTCCCTTTGTAATTACACCCATGCTTCCGCAGCTCGTGATTACAGCTGCTATGGGTAGCCATGTCAATCCCGTGGTGTTCCGACATCCATTCTTGCCTATTTCGCCTGTTCCATTTGCAGTTAATGCCCCTTTGCAGGCTATTCAACAGTCTATCCCTGTGGCACATAACACGCCAATCACCGTTACCCTGCCACATGTGCATACCGTACCTACTTCACAAACATACGTGACTGTTACCTCTATTCCTGCATTCACGTCTGTTCCACCCATTGTGACGGGCCCTGGCCTGTCCACATGGTGGGCCCCATTTTCTTTTCTACCTACCCTGCAACCATCGTAAATGTCACACTGTGTGTGCTCTCAAGTGCACCAAGCCTCACAAATGGTGCAACCTAACACGGGGCAATGGTCCACACTGCCGGCAACACAAGCAGTCCATTCGGCAGCCCAACCCGTGGTTGCTGCCCCAACAACACCACCTACTGGGTGGTGAACCACACAAGCAACACCGCTCATAGGGGTTGTCCCAATGGTACCACCAATGGGTTATACCATTGCCCCCACCATGCCACAAGTGGGAGCTACCCCTGCAACTCCCCAGCCACCTACAATGTTGCCGGGTCTAGATTAAGCATTTCAGCTCATCCAGACCCTCACTGAGGAAATAAAATGCCTCAAGGTTGTTGGGTCCGACATGGTACAAGTCATGGAATTTTACTAGGATGACCTTGTCAGCCCTGTGATCCCCATTTTGACGTTACCCCCAGGGATGTCTCTTCCCCACTTCACGAAGTACGATGGGGAGGGAGATCCCAATGCGCATCTTGTCACCTTTAGGTCTGAGTCTCTGCTATTGCAATAATGGCCACACACAATCATTCACATCTTTGCCATGTCCCTAGCTAGGAAAGCCCTAGATTGGTACTGCGCATTGCCATGCTCATCCATTTCAACTTTGGAAGAACTGCTGACCCAGTTCGTGACACGCTTCAAGTAGAACTTGAAACTAGAAACCACGCTGGATCAATTGATGAGCGTGAAGTAAGACCTGCTAGAACTAGTCCAAAAATTTATTCAACGATGGAGTGCAACCCTTAACGAAATCCGCGAGCCCATCACGGAAGCCCACTTGCTGGCCGTCTTTAAGGGTGCAGTGAACAACTTCATCAAGTCCAAACTGTACTACCTTGCTCCTCGCTCTCTTAGTTGGGCTTTCGCTCAAACTAAGAGTATACAGGACACGGCCAAGGCAAGCAGAGACCCAACCTACATCACTTACAAGAGCACCTTCGTAAAGAAGGAAAAAGGCAAAGCCCCAACAACCATGATGACCACCATGGCGACTGAGGCCAAGCCCAAACCTAGCAATAATTGTAGCAAGAATAGCAGGAAACTAGCCACACAAGCTGCTACCTATTGCACCTACGCCCGAGACATCTGCATAACTCAAATCCAACTTTGAGCGCAAAGACCTCTTAAAGTACACCCCACTGCCTCTAAAGCCTTCAGAGCTTCTGAAGCAACTATTGGCAGTGGATACATCCAACACAAGTAGATGTCGGAAGAGGCAAACGTAAGACATCAATGCTACTGCGAGCTCCTTAGGAATCCCTCCTTGGTCCTGGAAAATGAGCCTATAGTTCCTAGGGGTTTTAGGATAGATAGGTTTTGTGACTACTACTAGCAGTGTGGCCACAACACAGATTATTGTCTATCGTTGCAGGATGACATCCAAAGATTAATGGACCAAGGAAAACTGAGGCTAGACAAAAGTAACCCAGTATGCCCTGAAAACCAATCTATGCATTTCTACATAGACCCTCTTAACACCAACAATTCCGGTTACATGATTAATGCCATTGGCATCGACAGTAATCCTAGGCCACCCCAGCAGCCATTTGTGATCCATGTGCCTCAACATAATGCATCAGCACCAGCAGCGGTTGGTCTAAGCTCGCAGCAGCCATTCATCTTGAAAGTCCCACCATGGGCACCCACCTTTGCACCACCTGTTAACGGAGCCATGTGGCCCTGTCAGTTAATGCCTCTAGCTCCATTCATCATTAGGAGACCGACACCTTTGACAGCCCCTACCTTGCTCAACAAAGCTAAACAACCGCTTCGCCCCATAGGGTGAACAGTACACTGGTTAGATGAGACGTCGAAGGGAAGTATTGTCAAGGATATCCCCAAGCCTACGTCTTCACCCTTTGCATATGCACCTTTGCCCTCAAAGACGAAGGTCGACGTGACTATGCAGCCTTCATCACCTTGCAGACAAGGATTTGAATCTAGATCTGAAGTCACCTCTCCCTAGGAGATTCATCTTTTGGGACAAATTGAAGAGGAGGAAAATGTCAAACAAGAGGATGGCCAAAACTTTCTAGACGTCCTCACCCAGGTTAAGCATGCTCTAAAGTAGAAAAATGCTACACTGAGCTTGTACGACCTAATCATGACATCTGTACCCCACCATGAGGCTTTGATCCGCATGTTAATGACGGTTTCGGTCGACGAGAACATGCCAACAGAAGAGGAACTGATCCACTTGGTCATGCTTCCTTCTATACCCATAGAGTCCATGGCATTGCAATTAACTTTTTGTGATGACATCACTAGGGAAGATCCTAAAGGGGGTCAAGTGACTGCAGTGCCTCTCTTCATCACGATTCGGGTCGACCAACACCGGATCCGAAGGGTACATGTTGATGACGGGGCTGCCATGAACATCATTCCCTTCCCTATTGTGGATAAGTTGGGATTGGTCAACTAGATCAAACCCACAATGACCTCGTGTCTGAGATCCTCCAATGGGGCACACGTCCTGGTAAAGGGCACAGTTCATGTAAACTTCATAGCAGGGGACTAGTTCCCCACGGAAACAAAGTTCATCATAGTCAAGGAAATGCCTGGGTTTAACCTGATCTTGGGAAGATCATGGTTAGCGCAACTTAGGGTTGTCTCCTCACCCATACACCAAGAGATCCACTTACCATATGCAGGCAAGGAGGTGGTGATTCATTGTGATGAAATAACAACACAAGCAATCAACAATGTAGACATGGAGCAAGGCTCAGAGGTCACAACCTCTGAGAATGAAGCACCTGCTCATGCATACATCAACCATCAAATGGGAGAATTGGCCTGGCAAGCCAGCCTCTAAACTGAAAATGCATGGGTTGGGTTGTCCTTCCCAGTGGAGGACAACGATATGAACAAGGGCCCTGGCGAAACACCTCGTCCTTACGATCCGATCAACCTACAATGGGTCAGGAAGCAACTACGCATAGTGTAGCAACCCTACTACATACCTAGTCACCACCCCTATACATTAGCTACTTCTTTGCCTTGTTAACATGTTGTCCTTTTGGCATGTCACGCTATGGCCCGAAATGGCCTAAAACTAGTGTCTTTGCTTTCTGTCTTGATAACATGCCATCCTTCTGGCATGTTACACAATGGTCCGAAATGGCCTAAAACTAGCACACGAGAGCATGAAAACTTTACATGATACGCGAGTTAATGCAAAGTAAATTTATTTTTTGAAGTTTTTCATTTTATTCAAAACTTTCTCCTATTGGAAATGTTTACAAAATTTCAACATTTCAAAAATTCTAAAGAAAAAATCCCATGTTGTCGTGGGTTGTCTCTATTTGCATCGCCCTTGTTGCTCGCCTCCATTTCATCTACTTGTGCAGCACCTCCCCCTGCATTGCCTTCTATAGGTTCTTCATTCCCTCCCTCCACGGACCTTGCACCCTCATCTGGAGTCTGCATCGAAGGAATGAAGTAATCAGTTAGGGAAACAAACACAAACTATAACATAGCATGAGCATCTACACAGCAAAGTGACTAAGTTGAGATGGGTGCGCGTCGATCTCAAAGGGTATCTGGTCTAGGCCGAGCCTGAGGCAATGCCAGATCTCCTCTATCATTATGTCCATCCAACGCTTGTTGTTAGGTTCAGTATTCGCAGCAGTGGCTTTCTCCCTCTCCATGATCATCCATTCTAAGGACCCTGAGGAAAGAGAGGTGGTTGCAGTCTCTCCTGTAGGAAGGTCCACTTGCAAGTTGGAAGATTTCGTAACTTTCACCTGCTCTTTAAACTTAGCATAGGCCTCAAAAGCGTCGATAGCATTTACAAATGCTTCATACATGAATGCCTCCACAGCAGCATCTCTGTACAGTTTTCGATGGATGTCATTCTCCAACTTGTACACATGCTTGTGGTTTCTCCAAGTTTGCCCCCATTTGAAAACCTTGGCACTGATATCCTTCATGTCTTGGCACTTCTAGGTTAGCAACTCCATCTACATTTTGTATTTGAATATCTCACGACTAGATTCAACATTCTGATGAACAAGAGTCCAGAACTTGGCGTAATCATCTACAGCCTTATGAAAATCCTCAACATTAGGGTTACGATTTATGAGGAAGTCGACCCTCGACCTAAGGTCCGTCACGTCAATGACCAGTTCAGCCTCTCTTTACTCAGCATTTTGGACCCATTTCCACAAGTACTCGTTGACATGCTTGTACTCCCATAGGGAGTGTGCTGAGTGCAAGACGCACTTGTGAGCCTCATCGAACATTCGATGAGGCACCTGGGTCATGTCAGGTGAGACTGTAGGCACGACGCCAACTTTCATAGGTCGTGCTGGGTCCCATTTGAGTCAAGAGGCTGCGATGACACGAAGAACATAGCAATTACGTTAGCATAGCAAAATCAACGAAGCTTAAAAGTTTTTTAGCATAACCACATAGAAGCATTTGATACCACTACTTACTCACGTTAGGGTCTGCCTGCCGAAGGCATTTGATCATGTCGTCAACAAGACCCTGCATGAATGTAAACTTGTCAAGGATCTTGGCCCATGACTCTGCACGAATCAGAGGAGGTTCCATAGTATCAGCAATAGCACCTATTGCATAACTAAGCACATTAGCAATGGCCAAAATGGACTATAATGTGGCGGACGTGTTGCCAAACTCACCAGCATCTGGTTGCGGTCTCTCTTCTTGCTGATGCAAGATGATGGTGGTAGCCTCGGTGGAGGGCCCTGCCAAATCCATACAAGCCCCTTCCTCATGGACTGGTGCCTTTCATTTTAGGAAACTAGCATCTTTTCTATTCAAGGGGGGTGGCTCTACGTTGTTAAAAGGTTCCCTAATGACAAGGACCTCTACCCTAGAAATAGGAGCTCCTTTATTCTCGACCAAGGTCCTTTCCTTCGAAACTGGGGCCTCCATGTTCTCATTCGTTGCCCTCGTCTTAAGCGTCGACACTTCTTTGTCGCCTTCCTCTTCTTGTTCTTCTTCCTTTGCAAAGAACCATGTTTGCATAAGTCTAACACAAGTGAGCTCAAAATAGGTGCTACGCTACGCTACACCGCCTAGCGCAGCATAGCGTAGCAAACAATATCGAAGTAAGCATTACACGAAAACGTTTACCAATGGGGGGTTGCATCCTTTGCAGCTTTAGCCACAGTCTTTGTCCATCCTCTTCCTCCACATGAAGGGTCTCCCTGGCTGGGGAAGGTCTCTTCCTTCGTAACTCCTTAGGCATGGTCTTAGCCATGAGACGTTTGCCCTGCATCGCGCTACCGACTATGATAGGGGACGTCTCTCCTACGCATTCCTAGTCAAGAATGCTGTGAGCCACCAGATTTTTAGTCGTTAAAAACAACGACTCCCTGACCATTTTTGGGAGATCTTGGGCTTGCATAGTCTAGAGGATCTGGCAAATCCATAGCCTATGAATCTGGTCACAATCTCACACGGTCCAGACTCCATCCTCCTAGACCACTAGAAACTCTGCAAAGCACTTTAGACATCCTATGTAGAAGGCATAGTGTATGTTGAAGCGGGACTTCGTGTGTTCACAGAGTCCCAAAATCTCAGCCTGCAAGCCACTACATAGGAAACTGGCCTAGTTGTAATGGGTCCCTTCTTCTATAACCTCCCGCATTATCCAAGCCTGATCGAGCCCCAGGACCTTCCCCTAGGTGAGCAGTTGGAGGAATGCATGGGCACAGAAGACTGGATAAATCCCCATGGCAAGGTCGTCCTTCAACTTTTCCATGGGGTACCCTTTCCGCTCCTTGGTAAGTCTCAGCCACTCCTCGATATTCTTCTTCTGAAGAGTCAACTCCTATTTGCTCTTCGACGTTATGGAAACACCATCGGCAGGAACATCGAATAGGCCTGTAAACAGCTGGTCATTGATTTCAATGACCACTTGCACGCCCCGTACGAACGTACGAAAATGACCTACCCTCCCGGAGAAGGAGTTGACCGGGGAAAGCATCTCGGCAGCAGGAACACTAGGATTCGGGGCCATGAATAGATCCATAAGCCTCGTCTTTCGGACATTCTTGACCAAGGGGTCTGGGGCCCCTTGGTCTAACTAGCACTGGCTTGTTGCTACTTCACCATATTTGAAGTAGATGTTTGCCCCCTGCATTTCGGCGGTTACCACCGTCACCTCATGGGGCTTCTTCACCCCTGCAGCAATTTTTACAAAACAGGTTTAGCATAATGATGTAGAAAATATGTGGATTGGAAAAAATACTTGAGCATGCATCACCTACCTTTTAGCCCATCGAGTTCATACGGTAATGGGAACAACGGGAATTCAATCATAGCTTCTTCAACCATGACCTCTTTGAAGGGTTCTGTCCATTCCTTATCTAGACAACCCTTCTTCCTACATTGATGGTAAAAAGCATAGAATGAGCATAGATAGGTGCGGTATTCTTCCCCGCACTAACCAATTACACCCGCCTACAGGCTCGTGGTAGAAGAGAACTCCTGTAGGGCTAGCCATGTTGTAGCCAGTAGACTTGGTTGGTTGTGAACCCCATCATTGTCGATATAGAACCTGATGACAAACACCACCGTTAGCATTTGACTAGTATGACCAACGTTGCACAACACAGTAGAGCAAAGCTGCAAAACTCACACACCAGCATAATAGATAGTTCCTTGTGGGTTCTGAAAGCACGTCGCCATATAACATGCGAGGAATAATGTGTTGTACCGGTGGTAGTAGTTGAATTATGGCATGTCCCAGATCTAGGCTAAATGCCTCAACTGTTGAGTGTTGGCCAGATCACTCTCCCTGTCTGCTCATGATTTCCTCATCGGTAAAATATCTCAGGATGCCCCAACTTGCCTTTGGCAGCATGGCTTCTATTATGCCGGATGACTCCTTCTCCTCTAGAGAAGACCAAACGATCACACTAAAGTTGTCAAGAAGAAATTGCAAGAAGTCTTGTGCCCCTTCCCTGAACTAGACCACTCGCTCTCCCAAACGTATCTGGGGGGAAAGGAGCATTGGCCACAGGTCTGCTCACATGGCACAGGACTTCCCCTGATTTTCAAAACGATCAGCCTGGGCCTCAACCCCACCTTGCGCAACACAATTAGCGAATGTTAGCATCATGATTAAAGGTAGCACACAAGCAGTGCAACAACATGTAGCAGTCCATGTATGTAGCATAGCATAACCCTCTGCCCACACATAGTATGGCAAAGGTGTGAAAGCCTAGGGTAGCAAGAACATGTGAATAAGCCTAGCATAGCAGCAAAACAATTGACGACATGCCCTAACAAGACATGTTTCACGTTGCCACATAACATCATGGCCTGGCCCCCTCAAGGATTTTATGTTGCAGCATGCTGAGGTCAAGTAACTTAAAGTGCCCTAGCCCCCATGGTTGTGATAACCACGGTGATGGTGGTTTCAGCACTCTTGCATGCAACCACGATGCAATGTTTATGCATCTGCCATGGCCGAAACAGTGATCGCGGTGGTGAAAAGGCCAAAATGACGCAACCACAAAAAACACAGATAGCCAAGAATGAACGCAGAAAAAATAGGACACAAAACAAGAGTAGAGAACAATAGAAGGTACAAAATGAAAAAGGCAAAGAGGACAGAGTAACTTACTGGGTCAACAGCATGCTCTGCCGCGCACAACGCACGCTTGTGGTTGATGCCCTAGGGTCCTTTTCACCTCCTCAACCTTTGGAAGCACCAAATGAGTCTTAGGAGCCATTTACCTACTTGCACACTTACGCCTTTCACTGTAAAAACTCACCTCGCTAGTCGATTAACACAATTAGTTTGCTCTTCGAAATCGCCTTGTGCTTCGATGTGGGCTTTATGCTTTTACGGTGAAAATGGCAAAGTTGCCAAGGTTTAACCCCTATTTATGGTTGTAATGCCAAGATGGGGAAACTTGCCTCTCTCTCTCTTCGATTAATGCAGAGCACACCGTACAGCGTAGCATGCTCGCCATGACATCGCAACACTATTAACATTAAAATCTTGACACACTTCAAGCCAACTACTTGCCTTCTTGAAAACAAAAGAAATATATTTGTTTTTGGTTAAGGGTCCAAAAAGACCTTAAACTAGTAATCGCGCCAATTGCAATACGACTGATCCGAAAAGACATTAAACTAAGCGACCCTAGCATAGTTGTACCCGTAGCGGTCCGTAATGATGTTAAACTAACAACACCACATGCTTACATCAGCGGTTATCTCATCTTCTTCTACATAGGTAGTATCACATTTCTTAGCAATTTCATGTTTCCATTTTTGCATCGGCAATTTGACACTTCTCACGCTCGTAATATCCTATTTTGTATACTATTATCTTACCTGTTAAAACTTTGCATGTTGCGATCTAGCAGTCCGAAGTGACATTAAACTACCAGTTTGGCATTTGCATATTGACAGTCATACAACTTCACATTTTATGACAGTAGTCCTACACTCTTGTGCCTTGGCGATTTGCCATGACCCTAACTTGGCAAACTCGCAATCTTTACGTCATCACACTTCACAAGCTGCATCACATCACTACTTTGCAAATTTTCATTATACACAATTCTTGCCAACAAACACCTCTTAACCAAGATTTCATCTTATGATGGCAGGTCAAGCAAGAGATGGAAATCCCTCTCAACCTTTCCATGCCTTTAACACTAATAGGATCACAGCGAAAGCTCGCGAGATAGCTGAACCCCGATATGATCGACTGAGGGTCGACCACAACTAGCACCATAGCAGCCTTAGAAGCATCCCTAGACTAGCCCAAGCATTTGGTTCAAGCCCTAGACTTAGAGGCCGGGGATGTAATTGAAGATCCTCTTGTTGAGACGCTTGTGACCACATCAAAGGAGGAGGTGAAAACATTGAAACTCAGCTCCCTCCTAGACACGCAAATGCACAAAAATGTAGTCAAAGTTTTGCAAGACAACATCAATGTCTTTGCATGGTTGTACACTAACATGCCAGGTCTGGACCTGTGGCTGATTCAGCACAACATTGTCCTAGACCCCCATGTAAAGATAGTTAAGCAAAAAACTCACAAAGTTAAGCCAGAAATCACGTTAAATGTGAGGGATGAAATCACTAAGCTATACCAAGCAGGTTTCATCTACCTAGTTGACTATTTAGAGTGGGTATCCAACATCGTTGTGGTTTCAAAGAAAACAGGAGGAATACGGATTTGTATAGACTTTCAAGACTTGAACAAGGCAATGATCAAAGAAAACTTCCTACTCCCTAGCATAGATCAGCTCATTGACACCACGACTGGTCATGCTCTGCTATCCTTTATGGATGGTTTCTCCGGGTACAACCAAATTCGCATTAACCCAGAGCACCAAATGTCAACAACCTTCATGACCCCATGGGGGACCTTTTGCTACATCATGATGCCTTTGGGCTGAAAAATGCTGGGGCAACCTACCAGCGAGCCATGACTTACATTTTTAGTGATTACATCCTAGAGACATTAAACGACTACGTGGATGATATAGCAGTCAAGTACAAGGAGGTAGTTGATCACCCACGCGATCTAGGGGTAGTCCTCAAATGTTGCCAGATGCACGATTTACGCCTCAATCCTAAGAAGTACGTCTTCGGGGTGAAAACTGGACGCATGCTAGGATTCGTAGTATCACATAGAGCCTACAGAATTACACCCAATGCAAATCATGTGGCCCTTGCAACAATGGGGATTAGACCTCATAGGGCCTATCATGCCTAAGTCCTCTGAAGGGCATAGCTTCATTATCACCGCCACTGAGTATTTCACTAAGTGGGTGGAAGCTATTCCCCTAAGTAAAACAACATTGTAACAAATCTACCATTTTATCCTAGACAATATCTTAACAAGGTTTGGGCTTCCAATGACTATTGTGACCGAAAATAGACCACAGTTCAGTAGTACAGAAACCCAAACCTTCTGTAGCAATCTAGGCATTAAACAATCATTTTCTTCTCCTTATTATCCTTAGGCGAATGGGCAGGCAGAGACTACAAATAAGTCCATCATCAACTTGCTGAAGCGGATGCCTAACAACAACAAAAGGTGGTGGCATGAGCAAATCCTCTACATTCTCTAGGCCTACCAAACGATGTGCAGAAGTGCAACAAGTAAGACCCCTTATAGTCTTGTTTACTGATCTGAAGTTATGTTGCCTCTCGAGTTGCAGGTACCATCACTCTAGATGATCCTCGCGGATGTCGTGAGCGAAGCCCAAAACAATGAGTCGTGAACCATCGACCTCGACTCTGTGGAGGAGGAGCATGCGCAGACGCTGAGATGCATCGAGCACTACCAAAGCAAGCAGCAACAGAAGCACCATGCAGACCCACACTAACAGCTAATGTAGAAGGGAGACCTTATCCTCAAGATCATCCATGAGCATGTGATCAAATTCTTAGCCAACTAGGAAGGACCTTACGTGGTCACTAAAGCCTTCAGGAATGGAGCTTTCAAGCTAGCAGACATGGACGACAAAAAGTTTACCAACCCGGTGAATGACTCATACCTCAAGCCGTACTACGTCTAAAGCGCAACGGCAGCAACCACCATCCGCTATGATGATAAACTGGCAATAGCACTGAGCAACATCCACTACGACGATAAACTAGTGGCAATCGTCCACTATGACGTTAAACTAGTGGCAACCATTTGCTACGACGTAAAAATGGCACTGATAGTCCACTATGAATATAAACTGGCATTGCTTGTTTGCTACGACGATAAATTGGCATGGATGGTCTGCTAGGACATTAAACCAACACAGCAGTCCACTGGGACCTTAAAACAGCACACGGTCTACCAAGACCTTAAATTGGGTTCGCGTCACATCTGCAACGTGCACCAGCACCAGATACACATCAAATGAGTAGGCGTGATGCCGATGCATGGGTGGGCTATTGTAGTTCCAGAACGCAGTTCACGACACAATGAGAACACGGTCTGGAACATATGTGATGCCGCCACCCTTGGCATCATGCTGACCCTCCGAAGAGGCTGTATGGCATTATATTGGACCTCTGAACCTACCGTCGCCACAACCCATAAGCCTGATGATGGTTCCGGGGCTAGTTCCTGCATCTGGAGTGTCGGCAGTATTCTGGCCCAACCACAATATTGTTACTCCAGCTCCCTGCCAGTGCCTGGGCTTACATGACATTAGCTATGTGGTTGCTGATCCTATAGTTGAACCAGGAATGCAAGCCCCTGGCAGGGATTCCAGAGCACCTGCACCAATAGTAACTCTCGGCACCTTCAAGACCAGCTCCTCCACACCAGTGTTGCCAAGGCCGCTGTTGGCCTTCCTGCTTAGGACATCACACACCAACGATGGTGCCCAAGAGTTACAACAATGCTAGTAGCCAGCAAGACCTTGGCAGACACATCTCGCAACAACAACAAATGCTACCGTATCACGAAGCGAGTGCCTCGACTAGCTTGGCTACTACAGAGTGTAAACTCCCACTACATGCGTAACACAGCTCGTCGCTTGGGGAACACAGTGCTAGTTCCATGGCATGCGTAACATAGCTCGCTGCATGGAACACACTTGTAGGTGGGTCAAAACCCTTCACGGATGTAACACAACTCATCTAGTGAAGGAAACACCCGTTGTACGAGAGGTTGAAGAATAGCGCTAGCCAAAGATGAAAATGCGAAGGAGTCCCTCAGAGCATTCTGATGAGGGACTCTACTAAACATCATCTTTTCTCTCTGCCTTAACCTCTGCAAAACCAATGCAACACTCTCAAGTGTAGCCGAGTGATGTCTCGACACTCACCAAGCGATAGCCTCAGCATTCCGCCTACTATGGTGTTTCGTATTCTTTGCCGATGTCTATCGAGCTTGTTCTCCAGACTTCGACAAAGAGAGGCCAATGAAACGCCTCAAAAAAATGTGAGGTCATTCTGGCTTCACCATGCTTGGCAATCCACGCAAGCAGTACGACAGTTCATCAGGAGGAGAATGCTCTGAGTCCAGGCCAGCCACTTCAGAAAATTTTCTACTTTAGGTGTAAACAAGCTCTATAGGTCATTCTGCCTATTTGCCTAAGTAGCTTGCCCGGTCGACAACCTGCTCAGAAATGATGCAGAGTTGGCAGTAGCATTCTGGATGCACAAGGAGGTGGAGAGAGGACTTGGTCACAATAGATTTTAGGGAACGTTGCATCCTTTCAGGTGCAGTTAGAAACTGGTGAAGGGGCCACGATGGTGGTCATGTAGCACCAGGATGTAGCAAAAGCCATAGAAGTGGTCGCAGACCATATTAAAGAATCATTCACTATGCCTATTATGCTACCAAAAGATCTTACAGGAGCATGGGATGCTCAAACTTTGGTTGTTACCTCAATGACTCCTATGGAACATGAGGATGTACTTGACCAATTGCTACAAATAGGACAGGTAATGACGTCCTTGTTTGACATCCCACAGGATGTTACAGTAATACAATTAGACCTCATTTCCACCAAAGGGAAGCTAGTCTTAATAGAGATGAGGGTCGAGCAAGCTGAAGAAGAAGTGAAAAAATTGTAAGAAAGGCTCGTGACCCTACAAGCAGCACAACGGGATCCTTCTCAATTCGTTCCTATAGACCAGCTGGAAAATTTTAGAATTGAGCAATTTACTAAACTATTGATAAAAAATAAAAGGCTGGTGGAAGAAAAAGAGAAGGCTGTTTGGGATGCCTCTATGGCACAAGCGCAAACTTACACGCATACCAAGGCACTCAAGGCCTTACAAGAGAAGAACAGACAACTTGTTGCTGACAACCTTCGATTGACCTCTGTGGAGAGACAAATGAATGTTCTGAAAGAACATTTTCAATAGTTGCGAGAACAACTAATCAGGGTCAACCAAGACATGAACCATTTAGCTAGGGAAAATTGAACCCTCTTGATGGAGGAGGTACGTGCCATCCATCAGAAGACAGCCGAAATAAGCGCGTGGCAAAATGAGGCTAAACGACATGAGTAGCTAAAGGAGAAATTTTTCGGACTAGGTGGGGATGTATAAACAAATCATCGAGAAGGAGATCCATATGGCCAAGGCTCACATCAACGCTCTCAATGCTTAACACACTGATTGGAGGACCATATTGGACACATACGCATTTGTCCATCAAATGGAAGTTAAGAGCCGAGACCTATAGATCTAGGACCTTACAGAGTACATGGAGTTGGCAAACCTGCCGTATGCCAACCTTTTCATGTTAATAGTAGGACGCCCGAGAACATAGCTCGAGCAACAGGTAGCCACCACCTACGTCAAATATGAAATAGAATTTGCAAAACACAAGAAAATATTGCAAAAATTGAAGGTTGCAAATTCTAAACTTGAGGTGGTTAAAGAAAGCTACCAGGGGTAGAAAGGTGTTACAACAAACTTGGCTCGACAAATCACAGATTTTCAAGAATATAGAGACAAAGCCAGAGCTTATGAGGAGGAACAAAAGGTGTTTGCAGCTTGGTATGTCAAAGCAAATAAAATGTTTTTGCAACCCTTGTGCCCATGGGATGTGCTGACTCCATCAAACATCGAAACATTAGCATGGACAACACAGGATCCCCGAACTGAAGAGGAGAAACTCTAGGCCATACTTCGATGCCATCAAATCCCAAGACCTGGAGCACAAGACAAGGGAAAGGCATCCATGGAGGAGCCACCGCCACCAAGAACTACATGAGTTCCACCCAATTTTGTAGCTATAGTATTTTCTTTTGCATTCTCCATGTTGTGTCTCAATTTTGTTCTGATTCCACAATGCGACATGAATCCATTCTCGTAAGTCAATAGTCCCATGCATATCCACTATGTAATCAATGGAGCTTGCTCTCACTTTAACTCGAGGATGAGTTTTCATTTAGTCATGGGGGTATGATGAGTCATGAATTGTTGGTTGTGATATTGCACTTATGATATCACGTACGTGATATCATGTACGTGATATCACAACCTAGACGCAATATCATGTACACGATATTGCAACCTATCTCCTCATCTATAAATAAGAGGTAGGAAAATTTGGTAGGGAGTTTTTAAGTTTAATTTTTGTAGCTTTTAGTACTAAGGTAGGGACTTTTTGTTAGTTTTTCCTCTCAACCCTTTTCTCCCAGTGCATGCCCGTAGTGTGATGATTGTAATTGTACAGCATCCTTATTCGAGTGTGACATACTTGCACACACACATGACTGGCAATAAAGATTGAGATTACTTCATCATTGCAGCATCCACTTAACTTAATTATTTAATTGTTATTATTATTTACTGATTTCTTAGTTAATATATCTCTACCCTTATCTCCTAGTAATGTGGAATGAGTATGAATTAATCATAAGCATTTAAGTGTGACTACCTGATAATCCAGTAGCGTACCTAGGCCATGTGCTTGGTAATCCAAGTGGTAGTTGTGCACAAGGTTTAAGATGTATATGGATGATTAAGGAACAGATGCTCATTGCACATTAGGCTAGTTTAGATTCTCTCTCATCCTCTCTCCTAACTTAGTTGATATTATTTACCATCATAGCCAGGAGTAGCATTAGTGTAGGAACACATCATACACCTCACTCTAGACTAAACCATACGTGACAAAGCTAATACTAGTCCAGGTGGGAAGACAGTGAATTGCGATCTACTAGTAATTGTTTAGATACCACAACTAGTCTGTCTACGGAGTTCGACCGGATCGTGCT
Organism: Gnetum montanum; assembly: GCA_015680685.1. Taxonomy (NCBI): domain Eukaryota; kingdom Viridiplantae; phylum Streptophyta; class Gnetopsida; order Gnetales; family Gnetaceae; genus Gnetum; species Gnetum montanum. The sequence continues at coordinate 364,048 of MNCI01008302.1, read as the reverse complement.
TGAAACACTCGTATTCATATGGTTGAGTGTAGGGGTACCTCGCCACTCATCAGTACTGATAGTGTGTTAGGAATTTCTACAAAGTGAACTTGCCTTTCAGGGATTGGGGATTTTCTTTTTTAGTTACAAGCATGTGAACTATATTCTGAATCACCTCTTTCATTTCGTTAAAGTGTAGGAGATCATAGATCAAAACGTTGGCTTTAATTGTTTTTAAGTCCTCAACTAGATCATAAGTCTTATGTACATCTTTGGCTTCTTGTTGAGGTAGAGTTCTTCAAGGTAGAGAAAGGGAGTTTGGCTATTGTGGAGCATTTACTTGAGATGATCCAGTTTGGTTGTTTGTATTTTTTTTGACTAGGAATTCTTCTATTTGAAGGCATATAAGGATTATTCCTAGTTTGTTGTTGTGTGGTGTTCACAATGTCACTAAGTCTACAGTAGTAAGTGTTATGTGGGTTGGGGTCTCTTACCACAACTTGTTCAAATGAGGAAACCTCTTTGCTTTTTGTTTCATAAGGTACATTGAGGATCATAACAAGGGGTTTTCCATTTTGTTGACTTTGGGCATTGTCATCATATAATGCCAAGAATTAAGGATAGGTCCTCTCAAAATGTTGCCTTGTGTTATGAAGATAACAATAATCATCATTGACTGATGTACTTGGCTTTTTTGGTTGTATAGGATCCTTCTTGTTGTTCCGCTTTAAATCAACTACTTCATTTAAAAGTTTCTATAGTGAAGTTAATATTTGGGTCATTTGGTTTTGAATTTGAGTTGGGGGTTTAATAGAGTTAGATATCCCATTTGGGTTTATGATGGATTGAATTAAGGCCTTTGATTGGTCATCATTCAAACTAGTGTTAGATGGCAGAAATGAAGAAGATGTGGGACCATGAAAGTAATCATTTAAAGGTTGAGTCAATTGAAGGGGGGAAGGAGTCTAGAACATAGTGTTGCTCATTAGGAAAGTTGGCAGGGGTGGAGGGTTTGATTGCATATGATTACTAATGCTCATCATCCCAAATTGGGTTTGGATGCTATTCATGAGGGTAATTTGTTCTAACTCCACAACTTTAGCTATTGCTCCTTGTATTTCTATTATGTTGGAATCAGATTTGATGGCATAGGCAAAGAATAGATCAATGGTAGACAAGTAAAATTTGAGGATGCCACCAGCTTGTGGGTGCATCTCACTTGGCACATAAGTAAGTTGGTGAAGGAATCTTAGGTTGTAATCCTGGACATTTTACCTAGGTATTTTCCTCAAGCTTGTAAAGTTGCTTAATGCTACGGCAGGGCTAGTGAACTTGTTGAACTAAATTAGAAACTTATTTTTAAACTCCTGCCATGAGTCAATAAAGGCATTTGAGAGCATAAAAAACCATAGGGTGGCTTTGCTTCTAAAATTTGTTACAAATACCCTACATGCTACGTCATTTTGTACAATATTATGGATCCCTAGTAAGGTTTTGAAACATTGTATGTGTTGGTGAGCATCACTAGTAGGGGTTGTGGGATTGTAGAACACATTTATGTTTGGGAGTGATTTTGGGATGTCATAATAATTAGCAAAGGTAATGGGGTTGCTTACTAAGGGAGCCAGAGGTTGATTGGCTGCCATCCTAGTCTAAGTTCTCTTAGGAATTGAAACACCGTGAAATTTCGAGACCTCAATGATTTGGCAAAGTCTCGAAGTTTAGGCAAGGATTTTCACAAGTGGCACATCTCAACAAGTTTTCTTTTTTTGGCTAAGGGCCTGCTACGCTATGCTACGCAGACTTCAGGAGGACATGACAGAACAAAGGATGCATAGTGACAATACTTCAACTTCGCAAGTTAGCCATGTTCAAAAAATTTGAACTTTTGGCCTGTTACGCCATGTCATGCTATGCAGCGTAGCGTAGCATAACACAAGTAGCATAGTTGATTTAGCCGCGACATAATAAAATTCAAGCAGTAGCAGTCGTTACGGAACGATATGCTTCCCAGTGTATCACAGTGTAGTCACAAGATGATTTATTCAACACAAGAGGCAAGGTCAAATAAACTGTCTTCTTAAAGGGTGGTTATGCTATGCTACGCTTTAGAACGTAGCATAGTGTAGCGTCACAAGCTTCAACTACAACACATCAGGTCAAAGGTATTTTGTGAGCCCACAACACACATAATCTAAACCACATTCTTCTCCTAATCCTAATCTTATAAATACCCTGATGGAGAACGCTCAAAGGGTTGGCAATTGTTGGCAATTTTTGACAGTTTTGGAAAAAAAAAAATTGGCAAGACGACGAGAAAGAGTTGGCAATAGAAGAGCATTGATGATGATAGAGAGAAGCTTTTGACTAGAGACTTCAAGTTAGTAGAAAATTTGCTTCAAGCCTGACTCTCGTGCACCCAGATTTGGCTAGTAAACAAGGTAGATTGGCCTTTGCTTGTTTAATCTCTAAGTAGCTTCTTGTTGGTGACAGATACTTCATCCAAATCGGAGTCCACTTGTAAATTCCTTTGTATTCATCATATTTATTTATAAGGTGAATCCCAGATCTTGGGATCATGCATGTTCCAAATTCAATTCATTGCACCTTGTTTACATTGAATTTTACAACCATTTTGCATAGTTTACATCGCCTTCATTGCCTTTAAGATCCGATCTTGGAGCAGATCTTATTTTCTTGTAAATAGATAATATATTTTCATATCAAATCATCACCTCATTATACAATTGTTGACAAATCTATTGATTGAGTAAGTCCCTGTCTGATTGACAAGACCGTTCAGGGCACCTCAGATTGGTTTTCGCCAACATGCCCCTCGCGCGGATCCGAGGTTAAAACTGTGTACACGAGAATCTCCTCGGTGTTTCCAGCAACTGACATTTTCCATTGTTATGGTTTTCTAGCACTAGAAGGAGGGCCTGAACCTTTGATCTATGTTTCATGGGTAGTCTTGTAATCTTTCTATACCCATTATCGACTAACGTAAATGTGATACCTCCGTGGTTGTTTACGTGATTGTGTGGTACAGATCGATCACTCCGACAATTTCACTGGAATCCAGTAGGATAGAAAGCCCATATTTGCCTTTAGCCCCCTTTTGCCTTTGTGATCCTTATCCTCATTGTCATTGTCTTCTAGCTACATAGAGAATGGCTACGATAACTACTACCATCCCCACCGCTAGTCTCGAAACCCCCTTGATGATGCAGGCTACTTTCGAGCCACTGACTAGCCCAGTGCAGCTACGCCGGTCCCTCAGGATTCAAAACAAAGAGCACGAGGGACGTGTTCAGCAAATGGAACATTACAATTTCCTTTGTGTGAAACTCATGGTGAATTTGCCTATGTATCCACAGGAACTTGAAGAGAAACACGAATATGAGTTCATCTACTGTAATGGGAAGGAATTCATTCCTTCACTTAACACTTTCATATCCCTGACGGACCAACAACAGTGGATGTTGGATCAACTATTAATGGCCAGGGCATCAACGAAACAATGAGACGCGATGTTCCATGATGAAGCATTCCATGACGGGCAAGAAGACTTAGATGCCCACTCCGAGGGAGGTAGTCATGCTAGCTTTGTCATGGCTCCTCCCTCCACAGCGTCCCGTGTAAATCCGCTGTTTATGGTCACTACGCCGTTATCGTTATCTACAGCCGACCGTGTGGCACATGCATCCCATTGGCATTTCTATTCTCCAGCTCCCTTTCCGGATGTCATCACTTCGCAGACCATTCCTCCGCAGTCACAGTTAGCCTATCCGTTGCATTGCGTACCTATGCCTACATTACCATATGTGCATGTAATACCCACTATGCAATTGTACACATCTTCTGCATCCATACCACCTTTTTCTCCCACACCACCATCGACAACAGGACCTGCTCCTACCGCATGGCGGGCTTCAAATATGTCACCCCCCATTGCACAGCCTATGCAGATGTCTCATCTTCTTCATCATTAACACCAGGTCCCGCAGGTGGTAAATCCAACTACAGGGTCATTGTTTATGCCACCCACTACGCAAACAACGTATTCTATACCATAATCAATGACTATCACCCCACCTACACCACCTACTGGGTGGTGGATGACATAGGCAGTACCGCCTGCAGGGACAATTCTGACTGCATCGCCTATAGGCCATGCTGCTGCCCCTATCCACCCATCCACCGTGGCTTACCTTGCTATTCCACAACTGACCTCTTCATCCTAGGGTCTGGATAAAGCCTTCTAGCTTATTCAAACCCTTACCAAAGAGGTTAAACGCCTCAAGGCTATCGGTTCTAACACAATACAGGTCATGGATTTCTATCATGACGATCCTATCAGTCTGGAAGTACTCATCTTGTCGTTACCTCCTGGGATGCCACTCCCCCATTTTACAAAATACAATGGGAAAGGCGATCCCAATGATCATCTAGTTACCTTCAGGTCAGAGTCATTGTTGCTGCAGCAATGGCCACATACCATCATCCATGTCTTTGTTATGTCCCTAACGGGTAAAGCTTTAGACTGGTATCGTGCACTTCCATGCTCTTCCATCTCAACCTTGGAAGAGCTGCTGACTCAGTTCGTGACTTGTTTCAAATACAACCTGAAACCATAAGTCACACTAGACCAGTTAATGGGAGTTAAGCAAGATCCACTCGAGCTAGTCCAAAAGTTCATACAATGGTGGAGCATCACCTTGAATGAAATCTATGAACCCATCGTGGATGCCCATCTGTTGGCGATCTTCAAGGGGGCAGTTAATGACTTTATTAAGTCTAAACTCTATTTCCTTGCTCCCCGCTCCCTCAGCCAAGCCTTTGCTCAGACTAAGAGCATTCAAGACGTAGCAGAGGCTAGCAAAGACCCAGCGTATGTGGTCTATAAAAATGCCCACAACAAGAGCAATGACAAAGGCAAAGCTATAACAACAACAGTAGTAGCCGTGGCTGAAGGCACCAAAAAGAAAAATAACAACAAGAAGATATCTACAGTGCCTACTGAGGTCACAACTAGCTTAAATAGTGTTGATCAGGAAATAGCACCCACCCCTGAGGCATCCCCATAGTCAAGGCCTAATTTTGAGTGTAAAGATCGCTCCAAATACATGGCTCTAACTGTAAAGCCTTCAAAAATTCTGAAGAAACTGTTGGGAACTAGCCACATTCAACACAAGAAGGTGTCCAAGGAGGCTCTGAAGCATCATAGATGGCATTGTGAGCTGCTTAAGAATCCCTCCTTAGCCCTGCCTAATGAACCACTAGTTCCCAAGAACTTTAGGCTGGATCGTTTTTGCGACTACCACCAATTGTGTGGTCATGACATGGATTCCTGCTGGGCGTTGAAAGATGACATCCAATGCATGATCGACCAAGGTAAACTGATCCTAGACAACAGTAGTCTATTTCATCCAGAAAACCAGTCTATGCATGCGTACCAAGACCCATTAAATGCAAATAACATAGGGTACACTATCAACGTAGTGGGTATGGAAGGTGATGGCCAGGCACAGCCAAAGCAACCCTTTGTGTTACATGTGCCTCCTACCCCACCTCAGATGATAGGCCCATCAACATTGACAAGTGCAGCTCAGCGATAACCTTTTGTCCTCCGAGTTTCACCTTGGATGACTATTCCACAATAGACTATCTGTAAATCCGCGGTCCAGTGCATGCCCACACCTAGGGCACCCTTTTTCATTAGGGTACCAAAGCTATCAATTGCCCTTGCTATGCAGGAGCAAGTCTTTAAGTCAATGCCCCAACCACAGCCTACCAGGAAAAGAGAAGGGTGTATGATAGATAACATAACCAAGGACCACCTTACGCTAGGGTTTCCTAAGCCTACACCCCTCCGGACGATGACCTTGGCCCCACCTTCCTCTAAAACAGATGATATTATGTAGACGTGACCATCTTCTCCCTGCCCAAGAAAACACAATCCTCAACCAAAAACCGTTCCTCCTCGAGAGATCCGTCTCCTGGGATGAATGGAAGAAGAGAAGGGCAAGAAAAAACCAGATCATGGGCATGATATCCTTGACACTTTTACATAAGTTAAGTAGGTTCTCAAATAGAAAAATACAACATTAAGCCTATATGACTTGTTGATGACATCCCAAAAGCATCGTGAAGCCATGGTTCGCATGCTAATGTCCATACCCGTGGACGAGAGCTTGCCAGCAGATGAAGAAGCAATCCATGCGATTATGCTTCCCCCCACTACTAAATAATCATGACCTTTCCAACTAACATTTCATGATGAGTCCATTAAGGATGACCCAAAAAATGGTTAGGTGACAATAGCGCCCATGTTCATCACTATCCGAGTCGGCCAATACAGAATCCAGAGAGTCCACGTAGATGACGGGGCTACTGCCAATGTCATTCCATTCCCCATAGTGGACAAACTAGGTTTGCTCGACTAGATCAATCCCACGACAACGTCATGTTTGAAGTCATTTAATGGGGCACGAGTGCAAGTTAAGGGAACGATGCACATCAACTTTGTAGCAGGGGACCAATTCCCAACAAACTTAGTGTTTATCGTTGTCGAGGAGATGCCAAGCTTTAACCTAATCTTAGGGATGTGTTGGTTAGCTGTTAACAACATGGAAATGGAACAGGGTTCGGAGATTGAAATCCCTGAAGATCAAACTCCTATCCCAACAGTTGAACAGGCTGATGAAAGCTTGACTTGGGCTGAACTACCCTTCTAGGGAGAAGATGGTAGCATAGAGAAATGTTGTAATGAGAAGTAGTTTACGTTCTTTCTTGTCACATTGTTATCGTTACACTTTTGCATACACACCTTGGCCTGAAATGGCCTTAAACTAGTTATGGCCTGCTACTACCTAAAACTGGTAATTTTGTTTATTCTCTTACGCATATGATGGCCTGGCCAGAAATGGCCTTAAACTATCAACGGCCTGCAGTGGCCTCAAATGTGTAACCTTTCTGAAAATGCATTTTTCCCTTCATAAACATCAAAAATAAAAATCTTATTTCACAATCACATTAATCAAAAAACATTATCATTTATTCCCTTTCCTTACAGCAAAATGTTTGGCCAATATCACTACGCTACACATTCCCTTTGTTACCACCTCCATCCACATCATTTAACACCACCTCCACCTCATGAGGGTCTTTCTCATAAGGATCTTCTTCGGGCGGCTTCCCTTCATGGGGGAGATCCTCTTTGTGAGGCTCCTCCTCATCGGGATTCTCTTCGTGAGGGCAATCATCTCTGTGGGGCTCCTCCTCATGAGGACCCTCTTCGTGTCGATCCTACAATTTGACATGAAACAAACATTAGCATTGCCATCAAAATCTCACGTAGAAATAATACAACAGTAGTATAGCTTACTTGTGATGGCCCTACGTTGATCGTGAAAGGAACTTGTTCTAGGCTGACTAACAGGCATTGCATAATCTCGTCCTTAGTGAGCTCTATCCAAATGCTGTCTCCTAGATCAGTTCTAGCCTTTACTTTTCCTTTTTCCATGGGAGTCCATCGGGGTGGTTTAGGAAAAAAGGAAGGGACAGTGGTCTCCCCGCCAGGGAAGGTTATCTCTCTCTCAGGAGAGGCACTCACTGTTACTTGCTCCTAAAACTTTTCATACGCTCTAGAAGCATTGATAACATCAAGGAGTAGCTGGAGGGACCACGCCTCAACCGCAGAATCCCTGTAATGTTGGCGATAGGCAGCACATTCTTGCTTATATATGTGCTTATAATTTTTCTATGCCTACCCCCATTCTTGAACCCTTGCGCTGAAGTCCTTCTAGTCTTGGTTCTTCTGAGCTAGGAGATCCATTTGCATCCATTTCTTAATGAGCTCACTGCTGGCTTGGACGTTGTTCCTGAAAACCGTCCAATAGCAGGTGTAGTCAATCATAGCTGTTCGCCAATTCTCATCATTGGTATCTCGAGCTTGCAGAAATTCATTCCTAGACTCAAGGTCCTCAACCCTAGCAGTTAGGGCCATTTTCTCTTTTTCTACTTTCTACAACCTCTTCCAGAGATATTCGTTGATGTTCTGACACTTCCATAGAGAACGGGCCAAGTGCAACGCACATGTACGCATCTCATTGTAAAGTCCACATGGCACTTCGGTCACTTCTGGTGAGGGTTCAGGGGCAACGTCAACGTCAACGGGCTCTTTGGTATCCCATTTGAGGTGAGATGCTATAACATGATAAATAACAGTTAGATGCAACAGAATAACGTAATATCACAATTTCAATGATTCCTACATAACAATAGTGAAATACCAATCTCAGGATCGATTCACTCTAAGAGACCGATCATATTGTTCAAAATGCCCTCCATAAAGGTGAATTTGTCAAGAGCCTCACCCCAATGTTGAGTAGGGGTTGCTGACGAAGGTACGCCAGTGTGCCTACTATGCAAACAAAATGAGTTAAACATAGCACAGTAAACAAAGGCAATTGAGATGTTACAATAACACAAAGCCCCAATTTAGTAAACCCTCAAGGGTAATAGTGGGAGGATTGTCCTCCGAGGAAAGGTCAAACTCACTAGCAATGAACCGCTCCTCCATTTCCGGCTCATCCAAAAAGACCTCGGTGTCCTCTACATTCGTCTTACCTTTGGGCACAGGAGCCTATGTGCTGTCTACATTGCTAATAGGGGCCTCCTTTTCCAAAATTGGGGCCCCTACACCATGCCGCAAGACTATTGCCCCCATTTCAAGGGTCAATTCCTCTACATCTTTCCCTTTTCCTATCAAACACATCATAGTTAAAAAACCTTACTCACTCCTCACAAGTGCTACGTGATGCAACAATGTCTATACATAGCGTAATATACACAAACTAATCACACATTCCTCTACTCACTAGCCGGGGAATGGCTCCTGTGAAACTTAATCCGTAGTTTCCTTTCCTCTTCACGAGTCGGGCTAGGAGACTCCATAGCCGGATAATGCTTTTTCTGCTGAACCGATGAAGCTACTATTTCTGCTGCCAAGCACTTCCCCCTTGACGCACTGCTGGTGTAAGAAAGGGGCACCCCATCCACGCTGTCCTGGCCTCGAACGGGAGGTGCCACTTGATCCCTAGTCATTAGTGAAAATGACTTCCTGATACCTTCAGGAGGATCTTGGGATTGGACAGTGCAGAAGACCTAGGAGATCCATACTTGGGAGATCTAGTTACGATCCTGCTACACCTAGACTTCATCCCTGCGAACCACCAAGAATTCAGAAAAACGCTGCAAACAAGCTATGAAAAAGGAAAAATGCACATTAAAATGAGACTCAAGCTTCTTGCGAAGCTTGATTATTTCAGCCTGCAGGCCTTCAGCAAAGTGCTCGGCCCAATTATACCATGTCCCATCCCCCATAACCTCGTGCATGATCCAAGCTTGCTCTATGCCAAGGATTCTTCCTTGGGAGAGTAGCTTGGGGAAAGCACGAGCTCAGAATAGGGGATAAATGGTATTAGCCACCTCTAGCTTGATTTTATTAGTGTAGATGCCTTTTGGTTCTTTCTTAACCACTAGCCACTCCTCTATGTCCTTCTAATGCTTAGAACCTTTCTTTGATCTTTCTTCCACTGAGAGACCATCAGAAGGAACGCCAAAAAAGTCAACAAATAGTTGAGCATTAGTATCAAAACTCACGCGCACATTACACACACGTGTGTGAAGATGCTCAGCTTCTTCGCTGAAGGAGTCGAATAGGGCCAACATTTTGGCCACTGTGACATCGGGGGTCACAGCTAGAAATAGCTCTATCAATCCAGCTTCCCGGAGGTTATTAGTTATGGCAACTGGGGCCGCCCCGTGGCAAAGCCAACGTTGCGCTTCGTTTAGGTCACCATAACGGAAGAAGATACTGGCCGTCTCACGCCCAGAAGCTATGACCGTGACCTCCCGCAATTCCTTAACTATAAACATAAAAAAAAAGGTTAGACAAAACAACAACTTATACACTGTTCTCATTCCGTAAGGTCACATAGTTGATTAGCGTAGCGTAACTTACCGCGTCTAAAAGGAAAAGGAAATAGTGGGATCTCGTCTTGCATGTCGTCAACGGTGATGGGATGATCCAAAGTCCACTCCTTATTCAGCCATCTATAGTCTCTACACTTGACAAAGAATTTGGCATACTGGGTAGGGTCGTGTTAGATTTCAAATCCCAGTTATCCTAGGACACCAGCATGCACATTGCTGATGGAAGTGAATTCCTTTATGGTTGTTTTGGCCATAGATAACATGTCTGTATCACCTTGGAGACCATGTGCATCAATAAAAAACCTATGCCACAGAAAATAGACAATTATTTATACCTAACACAAAATCAGACAATAGTTAGCACATCATAATACCTTGAAAGCACTTACCCGCCAGCATAGTACACGAGGCCAGGTGGGTTCTGAAAATAGGTCGTGAGATGACGAGCTATGAACAGTGTGTTGTAGGCATGATAACAGTTAAATCTGGGCATCTCCTAAATCCAAGATAAGCACCTCAAACCCTTGCCGCGCTGTTCACGATCCCTCCCACCTACGACTGCAATTGACCCGTTCACCAAGAACGTCAAGATACTCTGCAATGATCCAACCAGCAGTGTTTCCAGGATAATGCTTGCTGTTTCGGCTGACAGATGTGACCAAATAATCATGCTAAAGTTACGCAACAAAAATTGCAAAAACTCCCGTGCGCCTTTCCGAAACCAAACTGCCTCTTTCCCTACATGAGCATGGGGAGGAGGAATGTTCACCGCGGGGACATTTAGATAGCATAGAATGCCCATGATGTCCAGAATGATTTGGATGGGCCTTAGCGTGACCCTTTACAATAAAACATGTTACCACAAAAAAAAGTTTAGACATACCAACAACACCACAATAAATCAAAAAACAAAAATTTCACAAGAATCCACTACGTAATGTCGAGGTTCTCACTACCTTGACTCCCAGAAAATTGCATGTTATGCTAGAAATGCATTACCAAAATAGCCCAAACCCTTGCGATGGTGCGAGGTTTGTCTATGATAATGATGATAAAGGCAACACCACATATTGCCTTAGCGTAACACGCAACCATTATGAGCAAGGCAATGAAATCCCATTTGCACTACGCAAGGGTACAACACCTGGGCTCCTGACCAGTTACGTGTTGCATTTGTACAATATTACCCAAGATCACCCAAACCCTTACGATTATGCAAGGTTTGTCTTTGACAACAGTGATAGGGGTAATATTACAAACTCCATTAGCGTAACTAGCATAGGCAGGTATCGATACAGAACACGATGCACACTTTGGAGCAAATACAATTACGACACCGTGACAATGAAAATAACCCAATGCATATATCATACAAGGAAGGTGAAGAACAACTTACTGGGTGAGTGGAGTAGCCTCCCGAGTTTCAACCCACGCCTTTGAAATTCACCCCAAGCTTTCTTGTATTTCATCGATCCTCGCCAACTTGGCATGTTTGCATTTGGTCTTCGGCGCCATGGTTACGTGTGAATAATCTTCACAAAATCATCTACTTACGCTTTCCTTCTGCTTTAGCCTAACTCAGCCTCACTATGTTTATAGTTTACTTTGAGGAAGAACCATCTACTTATAAACGTGATGGTGAAAAATTGCTATTTTCATGTCTGATCAACACGGAACTTTCCTGAAGCACAAGCATGTTAGTTCGACATGAAGCATGAAGATCGCACCATTAATCTCGTAGATATCGCATTGATGGTGATCCAAAAAGACCCTAAACTAACGCATAGCTTATCATCTCGTAATTTGGTTGCATTAACTATGGTCAGCAAAACAAAAACCCTTAAATTAGCTGTCTCACCACGCTAGACACGCCACGTTATACCTTTCATCAGAGTCCGCAGAAACCTTACGCTAGCAACTAAGAAACCTAGCTTTCTGTTTTCTTACAAACTGTGTATATTGTAACGGTTCGCTAAGACCTTAAATTGGTAGCCTTTTTGACACGTACCTCTAAAACCTTGTATCATTTCACCATGTTGACAAAAACAATGTAACAACTCCCATTCTTGGTGTTTTGTAGGTGAGTTCCCAAATGGACGAAGCTTTACTTGCAGCCCTTGTATCATTTGGGATTGGAGCCTTGTGTTGCTGCACAAGCGTGCTCTCTCTCGGGGACCAGCCAGGAAAGCAACAGACGATGATTTCCCTGGGCGACATAAGAGCACATGTGCACAACAACACATAGCTCTAATCCCGAATGGCATGTCTAAGCTGCTAGTGCCAGCTGGCAGCAACAGCTGAATTCTTTGCCAGCGATGCCAAGTGCATCAAAGCAGTGGTTGCAGGAAACACCACAACAAGCACAACGATGGCATGTGAATGATGGTTAGCGAGCAACCGTGGCAACAGTGAACAACAACCATAATCTATCACTCTTCCCCTCTCTCTCTACAATTGCACGTAGGCAGCGTATGCATAGTAGGGCATTAGTGGACGATCAAAGTGGGCTCTCTCTCTAATAGCAACGTTGCAGGCGGTGTATACGTACAGATAGCAATCAGTATCAGTAATAGCAGTCAATGGACATCACCAGTAGCGACAACCCGAGAGTAGCGGCAAGAGACAAGGAAAATTTAATTTTTTTAGTTAACTACTGTATTTTCATAAAGTTTTGAATTTCAAGACATTTATTCAAATATCCTGATTTTCAATTTGATTACTATTTTAAAATATCATATAGCCCTCTGTAGCTCTCTATAGCTGAGACTATTCCAAGCCCCCTAGGCAATAGTCTCTTGAAACGAGTTTTTTTTTCCCTAGTGAATCCAAAATTTATGCATCAACACACGTGTAAGAAAATGAGGAGAAACCTAGAAGGCCCTAGTTAATAATCAAAGACAACATTGGCAATGATCTCTCTCGAGTCTATGTACTAGTACATTTTAATGAAAAACTTTCTTTCTTTAAAAATGCTTTGAGGATTTAGAGTACTCGTATCTTATAGACAAAGTGTTAGCATTGGGGAAAAGGGGTGACAGTCTAATGAGAATTCTTCAAGTTGCTGCGTTTGCGGTCTGGTTATGCTTCCACAGAAGGTGAACATTGCAAACCCTTTAACCTACTTTTGGAGGAGACATATGAAGCTGATTATCCAGATAAAGGCCTTCGTTTCTTTTCAGAAAAGGTTAGCCATCATCCAATGATAGTTGCATGCCACTATGAAGGTACAGGATGGAACTTTTGAAGAGATAGCAATTTGAAGGGAAAGTTCTGGGTCCGATCAATCCAACCTGATTCGGGTGGGATCCTGTCTGTTAAATTTGATGATGGAGAATTATTCCAGTGAAGAAAAAACGAATTCAATATACAATCTAATATTGGGAAAAATATATTGTGACCACTATGGAACAATGCGCATTCAGGTAAGTTGAAATTTAAGGAACAGTCTATTATTGATCAGAACCCTTATCAGGTTCATGGATTTATGAACGACAAAATGGTAACAAAGTGACGACGCTATTTGGGAACTGGGAAGTGGAATGAGAGTATGTACTACATTCTTGGTGATTTAAGCACCAAGCCCAAGGGCAATGACCCGACCTCGGAGGCCACATTGCTGTGGCAATGAAACAAAGAGCATATTGACGCAAGTTGATACAATCTTACTCAATTTGCAATAACCCTTAACGAATTAACACCAGAATTTAAGACAAAACTTACAGCAACTGATTCCCATCTAAGGCCTAATCAACGTCATCTCGAGCAAGGCGAGTATGAGCTTGCTAACGTAGAGAAGTTAAGTTTGGAGTAGTTGCAAAGGCAATTGAGGAAATCAACATCTCGACAGAAGCTTTAAGGATGAAGTTATTTTAGGAAGGATTGAAGAAGCGAGCTATCAAGGAATGTGAAGAAATCATGCTGAACAAGTTTTTTTTAAGTTGCAAAATGAATTAAAATATCTTCAAGAAAAGCAAGTATATTCGATGGATTCATTGAGGCACCTGGAAGCCGAAAAAGTGAAACTTGAAACCATAGTTGTAGATGAAACTCAGGCTTGTTTCAAAGGGCAAGATTCATCTAGGAACAAAAGATTTAGTGAATCAGAGCAAGAAAATGAAAGTCAATATGGGATAGATGCTGAAACAGATGAAGACGATGATATATATGATATATATATATATATATATATATATGTTTTGACACAAATGAATCAATGTTCCAGAGCTTGAATTTAGCAACTTCTTGCTGCCCTCTACAACTCTGGTGGAAAAGGCGGCATGCATGGCTGGATTCGCACACCGGGCAAAGTTGCAGGGAATCTGCATCATTTCCTCTGCAGCTTCAACAGAAAAGGCGACATGCATGGCTAGATTCGCACATCGAGGAGGTTGAAAGAAGAAACAAAAAGTTGCAAAAGAAGAAGCGGAAAGTTGTAGAGAATTGCAGAGATGTCAGAGTCATGGCCAAGGAAAAGGCTAGAGACAGCCTACGGGAATAGTGGAGGGAGGATTATTTCTCAGAAATGTCTGCAAGGAAAAGAACTCGGAAATCTCCGTGGGAGAAAAATTTGCATTCGAACATGAATTTTCCGCGAAATTTTGACGAGCAGCTGGAGATTCTGCTGGGATAGTGATCTGACGCTTCCAGATTCAGCAGCAGGCCTGATATGGGAAAATTGAGCTCCGGGAGGAGGAGACTGCGGCCATGGCAACGGAGCTATGGCGCAGAAGTGGCACCAGTGTCAAAGCAGTAGATATTGTTTCTGGGTTCTGACCGGTTCTGTTTAATGTGGTATGTCGAGCACTCACTGGGGATACATTTCCAGAACTTGCAGAATACCTTATGTGCCTAGCTGCAGAGCTTTCTCTATTCATGGCTTCGCTATTTAATCTGCCCAACATCAGATGAATGAAGAAAGTTTTCTCAGATTTCTATAGTTTTGCGTAGAATCTGTTGGAGAGATTCAGAAAGCAAGATTTGGTGGAGGACATCAACTTCGTGGGAACTCTACTGAAACTTTCACGAACTGACTCATCTGTTACAAAGCAAACCATCGAGGCTTTGTTTTTAGATATGTTTCTGGGAGGTACGCAGATAATATCAGCCTCACTGGAATGGAGCACAGCGATGCTTCTGAGGCATCCTCGATGTCTCTAGTGATTGCAGAAGGAGATAGACAAAGTAGTGGGCCGAGATCGTCAAATACAGGAAGCCGGTGTGGAAGATCAAGTACCTTCACTGCAAGGTGAAGGAATCCCTGGGACTTAATGTGATAGGCCCATTAGGACTCCTGCATTTCTCCATGGAAGAAGTCACAGTGAGAGATTTCATACTGCCAAAAGCCGCGAATAAGACGATGAATCATGGGAAGGTGGAAGGCGTATTGGATCCGCATGTGGGAAAATCCTGATGAGTTCATGCCTGAAAGATTCATGGAAGATCATATTGTGGACATATCTAGGTTGTTTGATTTCAGAGGTTTGCCATTGGGTTCGGTGGAAGAGTCTGTCCTAGTGTTACCATGGCTTTGACTAGTGTTTTGCTGGCCCTTGCAAAGCTCCTCCACATGTTTGATTGGATTTCCCAAGGTGATATTGATTTGGAGGAGGTGAATGGAATATCGTCAGCAAAAAGAATCCTATCATGGCTATCCCCAAGCTCAGGCTCAATGTAAATCTTTAATAAATATGTTAAGCATCTCCTACGGTCTGAACTCTGAACCATTATAATACTATAATAACAATACTGGATGATAATTTTGTTAAAAAAGTCTTAGGGTAGACCAAACGTTTAATCTCCCTTTCCCATTCCTTTATGAATGGTAAAATTGCCGGTTGTGATCTTTGGGTGCAGGTTATAGCAGGATGGATGATGCCAAGAGACTAGTGGAGGCCAATTGTTTTGCAGAGCCAAACTCCAACATGCAAAGGATCTGTTGAAGGATGTTTATCAGGTGGAGGTGCAGGTTGGAAAACTGCTCTGGCAGGCTGTAGATCTAGCAGTAAAAATCTGAAGCTGAATCTTGAGTTAAGTGGCTCTGTTTTGATCCCGATCTCGTTTAATTTCTGTTGGTCAAAAGTTTACTTCCGTTAATATTTTAAAGTTATTGTATAAACACTTGTCAATTTTTGGGCACAAGAACGGTTTAAATAAAATTTGTCTTTATTGGGTTTATTGCTTTTGTTCTATTTAGATTTAGCATTATTTTATTCTCAACCAATTTACGTTAGCACTCTAGTTCATATGGTATTGCCAATTATCGCCAATATTATAATAATTTAAGAAATCAATTTCTTTTTCCTTGCATAAAGGTTATTCCAAGCCTAGTTTTTTAAAATTTTTAAATACTAGATTGCTCTTCCCAGCTAGCTAGTTGGGACTATTTCTGGGTGTTCATACCCTTATACCCTTACAAAAGACTCCCTCGGTGATAGTCTCTTAAAAGGAGTTTTTTGAGGGCATTACTATGTGACCCAAATTTACGCGTAAGCAGTGTCATCTTTTCATACTACATCATCTATGTCAAATATGCAAAGGTTTCTACATTATCTTAGATGAGTGTAGATAAATTGTGCTTGGTGGTTGTATCATTCATAGTTTGCATGTTATTCTTTTGCAACAATTTTCAAATGGATTCATCATTGGTTGCAATAGGCCTCTCAATAGCTTACATGTTTTTTTGCAAGATATTTCAAATCAATTCATGATTAGTTGCAATAGATTTTTTGGTTTTAGATAATAAGAAAGCTATAACCAACTCCATTTTGTTGGGACAAGGATAAAATGATGATAAGATAATAAAAAAGCTATGCATCAAAATTTAATTCATCAAGTATAGAATCCAAAATTTGCAATTTTAAACATATTCCAGTATATTTATATATGTAGCTCAGGAAAAGTCAAGATGGGTTTGTAGTGGAGGAAGACGTAATAAAAAAATTTAAAGCATATTTATGTGTAATAAAAAGAAAAGAATAATGACAATCTATAGATCCTTGCACTAAAAAATTTAGTTTCTTACCTTGCATAACTATTTATTTTCATCTAAAATAGATGGGTGACTACAAAAATGGTTTACAAAATGTGCTATGACATATCAATTCCATGGAGCTATGTGATTTGTGTTTAGATAATCAAGAAACAAAACAATAACCATTAGATTCCTACAAACAGTTGCTACAATTGCATTACAACAAGACCTAAAATGTGTTCATTGAATACATAAAATTTAGAAAAACCTTGCCCACTATGGATTTAGCATGCTTCTAGATGTACACACAAACCCCTTGTGAATTGTTTGCAAATTTTGACCAAAATCATGAATTTCTGATGGCACATAGTAAAAAGGCAACAAGTTTTAAGAATAGTGAAATGGCTAGTTGTAGGGGATAAATAAAATTAAAATTAAAAAAAAAATCAATTAAAATAACTTGTGTAGAATTAATCCATAAAACTATTATTAATAAAAGAAGTTTTAGGAAAAAGTAAAATTATTATTAATAAAATAAATAATAAAAAATAAAGGTAAATGAAATGAAAAGCTAGTGAAAAGAAAAAGAAAATGAGAAAAAAGTCAAGTAAACAAAAACATGATGACATTTCTAACATAAATGAACTTACAACTTTTCATATATAAGGAAAAGAACTTGTAAATATAGTCTTGTTATCATTAGTAAAATAACATATGGTAAGAAACATTTAAAAATCATTACTAGACATATAAAGAATAAAATAAATGATAAAACAAAGTGGATTTTGAAATTCTAAATTGATTAATTTTTGTTAAAATAGGCTACTAAGCCAAGTGAGTGAAATATCATTAATGTTGATTAACATTATAAGTATAAGTTCTAATTTTAAGAGCTTTTCTAATTTTCCATTATCTAAAGTTATCCATAACACAAAGAACTTTCCTAGTTTCTATTAACCATCTATGATTTTTAGAGGATGTTATATTTTTCTATATGTTCCAAAAGAGCTAATTTACAAGATCCAAGTATATTGCATATCTTTCAAGAGTTCTTTCAACCTAATTAAGAAAGTTCTATCAATTTTACTAATATAACATCTACTACAAATATAATAGATTTTATAACCACTATTCTTTAAAATATTAATTTTAATATTTAAGACTAAAAAAATTAGAGAGTTTATTATAGGGTTTGAAGACCATTATATCATCAAGTTTTTTAGAACTACCTAGTTTCTCAAGGATACCTTTCATGTAAAAAATGCTAATAAGTTTTTTTTTAATTTGAAAGTGAATCTTTATTTTTCAAATCATCTAAATCAATATTGATATCACAAGAAGTATATATTTTAATTAACCAAGAATGAATTAATTTAATCCAAGCTTTAATAATAATCTTTTTATCAAAGTTATTATGTTTGAGAGTATTGTTTTAATAATTTACCTCTTTGAAAAAAGAAATTATATTGCAAATGTTTGAGGGCTCTAATCATTAAGCAACAAATGGCAACGAGTTTCTAACTAAAGAAATAACTAGAGAAACCATCTAAATATGAATCAATATGAGTATCTTATTTAAAGACTTTACACTAACTATTGAGTTTATTGTTTGAGTCCTTTTTTTTAACCATGTTAATATCTAACAAAGGCAAAGAATCATTGTTTTCTAACTTCATATTAAACTTGAAGATGGGATCTATTTGAATCTTACGAATTATTAAAACCATATGGTTAACAAACATTATTATATACATATATAACCCAATTTTTGGGTTTTAAAGAAAAATGAATTAATAACAAGGTTTTCAAAATGTTCCATCTGTATAAATTACCATTCGAAGTAGACAGAGGCAAATCCATAGTCACACTTCTTTTTTGTTTAGAAAACTCATTATTATAATTAAAATAAATAGTATCCAAACAAAATTTAATAAGAGAGCAAAAATTACTATCCAAATTTATCTTATATATCACATTCATTTCTTGGTTATGGTAAACTAAGAAAGGTTTTCACATCAATAATGGTGACTAGTTGTGTTAAATTGGTTGAGGTTTCCACATTATCTTGAATGAATGTAGATAAAAAACAAGTTCAACATAAGGCTTAGGAAATGAATCAGCAGTTTTGGATGACTATTTGAAATATAGGTACATTGACAAGGAAGACTAATGAAATTATGATTTTAATGAAGAGAAGTCAACCTAGAGTGAAGGAAAATTCTTAATATTGATTTGGAATTTTTTGAAAGTAACATGAATATAAAAATCAAGATTAAGAAAAAGAAAGTAGAAACTAATTTATTTTGTAGGAAAAAAGTTGTAAATAAGTGTGAGGTTGTCTCTAGTTATAACTAAGTTTGTCTTTGGTTTACGTGACCTTGTTTACGCAGAGTCTGTCTCTGGTTATAAATAAGTGTGCATCTGTTGCACTTAGGCATCTTTTTAGTAGTTGTAGTGAAGTCCTTGCAGTTTGTTTCCATAGGAGTTAGACTATTTTCCCAAGTGCATGCCCACAGTGTGATGCTTGTAATTGTACGACACCTTTATTCGAGTGTGACATGGACGTGCACATGACCGGAAATAAAGATCAAGATTACTTCATCATTGCAGCATTCACTTAGTTTTAATTGTCTAATTGTTATTGTTATTTATTATTTTCTTAGTTAATATTTCTTTACCATCATTTACTATTCCTGTTGTTAAATGTGGAATGAGTACGACTTAATCACAAGCATTTAAGTGTGACTCCTTGGTAACCCAATAGCATACCTAGGATCTACGCTTGGTAATCCCAGTAGTAGTCATGCACGAGGTCCAAGATGTGTATGGATGATTAAGGAATGGATGCTCATCGCACTTAGGCTAGCTTAGACTTCATTTCCTACCTCTTACTAGTTTAATCAAGATTATTTTATTATTTTCCATTGTCCTTAGGAGTAGACTAGTGTTAGAAATCATATCATACACCTCATTCTAGACTAAACCATATGTGACAAAGCAAATACTAGTCTAGGTGGGAAGACAACGAACTACGATCAACGTGTAACTATCTAGATACCACAACTAGCCCATCTGCGAAGTTCGACTGGATCATGCGTACACACTCGTATTCGTATGGTTGAGTGTATGGGTACCTCGCCACTCATGATTGGCACTGTTGTTGGGGACGGTGCTAGTTATTTAGATTAGTTATATCATACAAGATCGCTGTAACAAGTATTAACGATATATCCTTTAGAAATGAAATGAAATTAAATTCAATTAACTCACACATGGTTCACAACAATGTCTCTCTCACAAAACTATGATAATGCAACAACTAGTAGGGCAACTCATTGGAGAACCAACAAATTATATCATAATGAAGATGAAGTTTGGAGTACCCAATCTGATGTATGGGTCTCCTATGAGCATCAATGCAAACAACATCGTCCCAACTCACAACTGCATAACATACCTAATAACGATGAACCCCTACTGGCCACTACAAGCTTAACGGAAATACAAGAGGCTATTTGAATATCCCGCAAGCATCATAAGGAAAGTCATCTACCTAGGCTTGACTTAAACAGCTTTTCTAAGTTTTCAGAACGCTATGATTTAGATCCCCAACATCATCTACAAGCTTTCCATGATGCCTGTGCATGGAATGACATTGATAATGAATGGAAAAAAATTAAGCTCTTTCCTTTGACACTTGATGGGACACAATATCGCATGGGCCACGAGTGTGTACGCATGATCCAGTTGAACTCCGCAGATGGGACACAATATCGCATGGTTGAGGTCTCTTTCCTTTGACACTTGATGGGACGCAATATCACATGGGCCTTCGCAATATCGCATCCCTCATGATATCGTGTCGTCCCCCATGATATCGCGTACACAATATCACGGTGTGCTGTCATATGTATAAATAAGAGGTGGCACTCCCTTGTTTTTAATCCTAGGCTAGACAGTAGGGAAACTCTGGCAGATTGATCACTCTAGAGATAGAATATTTTCCATGTGCCCATAGTAGGAGTCCTAAAGTGAACGGATCTTTATTCGAGCAGACATTGTACTTGAACACAAGTTTGTGTACGAAAATAAAGACGAGCTTCTTGGATAAACCTTGCAGTGCATGGGATAGGCTAATTAGGACTTTTATTTATTGTTATTTACTATTTATCATTTAATGCCTTATTAGTTGTTAAATCCTTCTCAACCCTTCTCTCCTAGTTAAGTGCCTCAGTACAACCGCTTCGAGCACATGTGTTAAGCGTGGTGATCCCAGCAACGACTAGCGTTTGGTAACCACGGTTGCATCGGTTCAGGGTGTGTACGGTAAGTGGGAACAGATGCTGACGCTAGGTTAATTTAGACTTAGTTCATTAGTTAGAGTTAGTAATTAGTCTCTCTACCCTTCACCTTGTTAGCATAGGATATAAAAACTATAAAAATCATATACCTCGGACTTAACCATACACCATGACAACTACAAGTAAGTTTGGGAAGACAATGAATAATTAACCTTAAGTGTTCCATAAGGCGTGTAGGCACTTAGTCTACGGAGTCAACTGGATCATGTGTGGTATGCTCGTATTTGTATGGTTGAGTGTAGGGGTACCTCGCCACTCATCATTGGCGCCATTGCCGGGGACTAAGTGTTTGTGCGCTAAGTTGAACATAGGAAATCACTCACATCGTTGGGAGCTTAAACAAACCTTAGGGTTAATTAAACAAAAATTTATATAATGGTTAAATAGCACACCGATAAGACACAATGTCTTCTTCTTCTTCACCTAAGGATAATACAAGAAACAGTCGGCAATCAAAAACACAAAACCTAAATCTGCCAATTCCTCAATAATACTGAGTGGTATATACTCATCCCGATGAGTATGTACTAGATTTTACTTTTATCCTCCATCAAGATGAACAGATGTGCTGGAGAGACTTGCAAGGTAACATTGTGTTACCTCCAGATCGTGCAGTCCCCAACATGCTCCTTCGTGCTTTGGCATAGATTGGCATGACTCAGCTCTATGCTGAATACGTTTGGAAAATTTTGACATGAGGGATTACCGTCCCACAACTTTACAACATATGAGGGACTCAAGGTAGGAGAGCCAACATACACTGTTGAAGGGCAAAGAGGTCCTGCACGTCCTAAGTGAAATTGGAGATGGTAAACCACTTATAATGGGTTCTCTATCGAAGGATGTTCCCCCTCATAATGATAGTGAGGAGGTGGGGTATTAGAACCTATGATCCATGATACAAAACCCTGGTTCATAACGGTGTCAAGGGAGGTAGGCAAAATGAGAGACCTCGATGAGAGAGTCGAGAGCAAGGACAAGGGCATGAACGAAGGGAAAGTAGGGAACAACGTAGACATCATAGACATCATGAAAGAAATGATCATGACAAGCCCCTAGTTGCAACCCAAAGTATGCTAGATATAATGGAGGCAGTGAGAATACCAACAAGGCATCAAAGAGATAGCTGGATCAAGCGTTTAGACATGAAAAACATCCCACGCTTTGAGGGGGGATACAACGCTGATCCACAACATCATTTATAGGTGTTCCACGATGCTTGTGCCTTGCAAAACATAGAAAATGAGTGGAAAAAGCTAAAGTTGTTTCCTAGGACACTCATAAAGGATGTAGAGAGTTGGTACCGGTCCTTAGAACTAGAAACCATTAGGAGGTGGAGTATGATGTTAGAACTCTTCAACGATAAATATCAAACGTACTCCAAAGTGTCTAATTTGCATAAACAGATCCAAGGATGGAAGCAAGGTACTCATGAACCCTTGGATGCTACCATGGGCCACTACTATGCATTGTTACATTATTGCCCGGGCCATGGTTACGCACAACGGGACCAACTTCGCCACATCGTAGATGGGCTAAGGTATGAAACTAGGAGAACCCTTGAGACTTATGCCCAAGGGAGACTATCAGAACTTAGATCCCATGAAATTCATTGATTATTGGAACAAGTAGACAAAGAAGAAGGTGAGCTACGAAAAAGAGAAAGTGCAGAAGAATATAACTATGATCCCTCTCTTCGAAAGAAGGGAGTGAAATTTTGTGATGAAGAGGATGAGTCACCACTCGAAGAGTTGGTGAACATAAAAACCTTGTCGATTCAAAAGCTAACAACAGAAGTATTGGCTAAGGTAGATGAAGTATGGAGCTCTTTAGATAGTAAAATTGAAACTATCCTAAAGATTGTAGAGGAGTCTAAGGAGGAACAAAGTAGTGACAAGAATAAGACAAAGCAGAGAGATTCAGGCCCTGCACATAACAAGGGTAAGGGAAAAATTACTATCTCCGATGAGGTTGTGGATTCTGACACAGACAATGACGGTGGATGTGAGATCTGTCAATATGACCATCCTAAGGGATGTTGTCCAATCATCTCACATCTACAAGAGTCTGGGGTGTATGCACTCAACCTGAGACTTAACCAACGGCAGATACCTTGAAGGTTACCTTATCCCCAAGGTAACCCAAAACAGTTCCACCATCCATTAACGTACTATCCAAGTGGGACTCCACCACAACCCATTGGACAACATCAGCCATGGCAATACCCACAGTCATGGGGGATGCCACCACCAAAGCAACAATACCCTTACTGGCAGCCAGACACATATGGATATTATGTGCAACAACTGATTTCTCCAAGTGACTCCATGGGTCACACAACTCCCCAACGTCACTACCAAGTTCGAGAGTACTTTAGGAGGACTCCTTCTCCTCTGGGAGATGCTCCATACCCATACCATCCTCCTAATCCATTTGCCTCTCTCACACCAGTAGTTCCCATAACACCTCCTACTCCAACAATGCAAGGGGAACTCCCCACACAACCACAGCAACATAATGCTACGAGAGTCGTAAACATCCAACCTGCTACTGGTTTTGACAACTGTAAAAAGAGAAGAGCTTTCTTTAGAACCAAAAGGCCAGACATGCTCTCACAACAACAAGCGTTTGAGTCTAAGTATGCTGCTCCAACACATAAAACTTCGGAGCTCCTTTCCATCCAACAACAGAGCTTAATGCATACGGTTATGTTAACACATACTATAACCGACTGGATCAAGTTAGGCCACCTTCCCAGGAAACTAAATGACCCTAGGAGTCCCTTAATCTATCTCCAAGTCATCGGGAACAAATCACATAAGGCTCTTCTTGACTCAAGTTCTGGATTCAATTTAATATAATGAGAAATGTATCAAGCCTAGAACTTGTTCCAACTCAAGAAGAGCAATATCCAACTTGAGCTGGCTGACCAGTCCATCACCATTCCCTTGGGATTGGTGGAGGACATTGTTACCACCGTGGGTAGTTGGTCATACCTAGCGGATTTCTTGGTGATAGAAGTTAATAACAACAAAGGGAACTTCCCAATTATAATGGGAAGGACATGGCTAAGTACAATAGACGCATGCCTTAGGATCCGCGATCTTTCCTTGGAAATATATAAGGTAAAAATTTATGGAAAAATCAAGAAGAAGAAAGTTCCGTGCATCACATACAGTGACTCAGAGGGTGATGACATGAAGGAATGTTCAGCATCTCTTCCATGTAATCGGTGTGTCCAAGAAACACAAATTCAAAGGTGCCTGTATGTATCAACCACATCAGTAGTAGACACCCCGTGGTTGACAGCTACTAGAAAGAGCAACCCAATATGCATGGAATGAACTGAGGAAACAACTCATGCTAACAACGAAGGCATAGACACATTGGAATATGAGCGTTGCCAACTTCCACCCCTTAATCTAAGAACATCAATGGGGAGAAGTTGGGCACTTCTACGAAATTTAAACAAATGCTCATTATTTTGGATCTCTCCCTTGAAATTCAGTCATGGGGGAGATGGCCACCTATGCTAATCATTGGAGGCCCTTAGTTCTTTTTAGTTTTTGTTTTACATGTTTTTTTTTACACATTTTTGTTTTACACGGTTTTGTTTTACAAGTTTTTGTTTTACACATTTTTGTTTTACA
>MNCI01008302.1:309331-338921 GCA_015680685.1 Gnetum montanum | reverse complement strand
GTTTGTCATTTAATAAGTGTTCTTCATGATGGTATGAACTGTTTTCATATTGATTGCTAATGTTTGGTTTTTACCTTTAAGTATGATGTTGATACTAAGGTATGTTATTTTGATATGGTAGGCAATGAGTCCACTTCATCCATTCATCCACCAAGTTCTATGGTCTCTCTTGGCTTGGAAATTTATAGTCTCTTTCTTAATAAGAACTCTAACGAATTGGTGACTGGGTACTTCTCAAACTAAGGAAGGACTCAAGGATTGAAAAGGGTGTGACTTCAAGGGAACTTGATGCATTTATGTTGGCCATTCTCTTGGGTGCTTGGATGTTTTCTTCTTGAGTTTTCTTGCCGTTTCGACGTTACCCAATTATCGGAAGCTAAGAAAATAAAAATAAGAAGTCCTTGCATGGTGTGGTTCTCATGCATAAAAACACAAAACACAAAAATGAAAAAAAAAAAAGAAAAAGGAGAAAAAAAAAGAAGAGAGAAAAAGAGAAGAAGTGAGAATTCAAAGCACACCCCTTAGATAAAATAATCCCTTGGGATACAAGCACTAGTTATGGAACTAAAAATGTTCCCTCTAACTAAGGCCCTTCTCACTTCCCATTCTCTCCTTTGTTTTGTCGGAATGGTGGTGGCTCTTGGAGATGGCATTCTTGTTACTTCAAGGGGATGGATTTGATGGATGCATTAATGCGAAGTCACTACACATGGTTGGTTTGAGGCTGGAGTTGGAATGAGATTTGCTAAGTCACATTAATCATGCAACACACAAGGGGCTATAGACCACCTTGTTCTTGGGATTCCATTCCATTCTCTTCTTTCCATCCTTCTCTCCATTGTTCACCTCATTGCCAATTGTATCATTAGTGTATATTTTGGTTGACGCATTGTTTTCTTTTAGGTAAATTCTTGTGGTTAAGACTTTAACTTTTGTTCCAAATGACATTCCCAGAGCCTACAGACTCTTTGAATGTAGGTTTGTTAGGGCATTAAGGGCATGAGCCTACTTTGGGCAGGACCCACTGACATTCCTATTTGGCGCACCAGTTAAATTCTTTCCCCTAACATTTTTGCAATCTATTTTATTTTGTTCATTTCCATCTTGACATCCATTTCATCAATGTCATATTTATCCCTTTTTATCTATCTTTCTTATTCCTTTTTTTTCTCCATTCTAATGCTACCGGAGGTTCACGATTAGTCATGGGGGTGTGGGGCCCAATTTTTTTGATTTTCTCCTAACCCCTACACCTTTGGTAGTCACCATTAATATATCTCTAGATCTGTATCAGCCATACCAAAACTCAGCCAATGGACTTACACCAAAGCAAGGTATCAATTACATGATGATTCATTTACCCTTACTAATATAAAACTGTGTTGTGTGTGTAGATGACAATCATACAACAATGGATTGGATCTAGAGAGAACACTTGGAATGGAGCAGCGCTGAAGTAGCTATGCAAGGAGCAAGATCAATGATGCACTTATAGATGGACAATGAAAGGCGTAATCTTGGCATTGGTAGTAGCAAAACTTCTTTCTCTCTCTCTCTTTCTCAAGCTTCCAAATAAGGACTGATGTCAATGTAATAAGGTGTTCACTCTTGTTGTCATGAACACCAGTTTTGTTGTGTCTTGTAATGATGATCCATTCACATGTCATCCCATTAGTTCCATTTTGAGTCAATAATCCCATACCTTCCTGATATTATTATAAGGAACTCGAGGATGAGTTTTCATTTAGTCATGGGGGCATGATGGGACACGATATTGCATGGGCCGCGATATCGCATCCCTCGAGATATCACGTACACGATATCATGGTGCACCGTCATATCTATAAATAAGAGGTGGCTCTCCCTTGTTTCTAATCCTAGGCTAGACAGTAGGGAAACTATGGCAGATTAATCACTCTAGAGATAGAATATTTTCCATGTGCCCATAGTAGGAGTCCTAAAGTGAACGGATCTTTATTCGAGTAGACATTATACCTAAACACAAGTTTGTGTATGGCAATAAAGACGAGCTTCTTGGATAAACCTTGCAGTGCATGGAATAGGATAATTAGGACTTTTATTTATTGTTATTTACTATTTATCATTTAATGCCTTATTAGTTGTTAAATCCTTCTCAACCCTTCTCTCCTAGTTAAGTGCCTCAGTATGACCGCTTCGAGCATGTGTGTTGCACATGGTGATCCTAGCAACGACTAGTGTTTGGTAACCATGGTTGCATCGGTTCAGGGTGTGTATGGTAAGTGGGAATGGATGTTGATGCTAGGTTAATTTAGACTTATTTCATTAGTTAGAGTTAGTAATTAGTCTCTCTACCCTTCACCTTGTTAGCATAGGAGATAAAAACATAAAAACTATAAAAATCATATACCTTGGACTTACTTAACCATACACCGTGACAACTACAAGTAGGTCTAGGAAGACAACGAATAATTAACCTTAAGTGTTCCATAAGGTGTGTAGGCACTTAGTCTGCGGAGTTCGACCGGATCTCACATGGTACGCTCACATTCGTATGGTTGAGTGTAGGGGTACCTCACCACTCATCAACACTTGTTGGCCAAGCAAAAGTATGATATAGGTTGTTAAAATCAAAAGCAATCTGACGTTGGCCGACAATGGTAGAACTCTTCAATGAAAGATATCAAACCTATTCAAGAGTATCAGCCTTGAGGAGACTAATCCAAGAATGGAAATAAGCGCAACATGAACCCTTGGATATGGCCTTAGAAAGATATAATGCAATGTTAAACAACTGCCCAGGCCATGGGTTCTCCAAGGAAAGGCGAATGTACCATATCATAGATGGGCTTTGTAATGAAACAAGGGAGATCCTAGGGATGTGTGCCCGAGGTCAACTATATGAGCTACAAACCCATCAATTCCAAGAGTTTATTAAGTAGGTAGCAAAAGAAGAAGGAGAAATAGCTAAATGGGAGAATGTTAAAAGTTCTCAACAGGACCAAAATCTCAACTTAACAAGGGTCCATGATCATGAAGAGAAGAAATCAGCTCACTTCAAGGAGGTGGAATCATCTTTGTCAATCCTACAATCACTAGATGAAATTGAGGCAAAGATCAATAAGATGATAGACTGGGTACATGAAATATGTGGAGAATATGCCAACATTATTAGAGGAAGAACCATGACGAACCAAGAAACAAGACAGAACACCACTAGACAATCAAAAAGAAGGGTTGAAGAAAATAAGGATAGGAACTCAACTTCCAATCATACGTATCAATATAATATTTTCTTGTACGATCACCCCAAAGGTCAATGCCCAATCTTGTCATATTTACATGAGAATTGGGAAGGAATGTTACATCCAGAGTTTGTACAAAAATACTATGTCCAACCAAAGTGGCAAAAACCTCAGTCGTGGGGGAGGCCACCACCAACTAGACCATACCCTTCGTATGTCCCAATGCCAGATGCTTATCTTGAGTACTATCCACCCATGTCCTCTCCAACACGATCACCACCTTATGTGCCTTACACTTTTCCTCAACCTCAATATTCTCATACTTCACCCTCTTCTACATCGTCACTAGTTGTGCCAGAAGGCTTTGCACCACAACACCAACCCACGAATGTTACTTGTGCTGCTACTATCAATAGTAGTGGAGATCCTTCACAACATCGAAGGTGTCCCTTCTTTAGATGTGATCATTGAAAGGAACACCACAGTTCAAAAACCACTGCATTTATCAACTCAACACAAATCCAACACTATGATGCATCTTCCTCTTTGAACCCTATGCCCCATGTTACCTTGTCAAGGCCACCACTCAATACTCCAACAACCATGAGGCCCAATGAATATAGCCACATAGGAAGACATGTTGATCCTTGCATACCATCTTATGGTCACAAGTACCATAGTGGGTCAACTCTTTATAAATTAACCACATCTTATAACTTGCCCCACTATGTCAACTTTAATCAATTATGTGAACCCCAATGGGGTAAGTATGACTAGGTCCCAATATTTCCAACATGTAAGGATCCTAACCTTCCATTTATTAATTCTAGCCATGCTCAACTATTTAGCTATGGGGGGTATCCCCCATTCTAACCATAGCAAAATTAATAAATGTTTTCCTTTTCTTTAATTTTACAATATTTTTTGTTTTCCAATTTTTCATCTTTCAAATTATTGTTTTGTCTTTTTGTCCTTTTTTGTCTTTTTGTGAGTAATCTCATCTATGAATAAACACTCATGTGACTCATTGGTTGAGGTGTTGTTTTATGCTATCAAGTCTCAGGTGATTAATTATTTGGATAGTGAACCCACCACATCCACCCAACCATTCTATTAATAAGAGGTTCTACTCTGGGTACGATGATATTCTTGTCATCATGAAACTTAAAAGTAATTTTGTGCTCATTATGCATAGAGTGGAAACTGATGGACTAAGAGGGAATGGCCAAGGTGTGTGATATCAAGGGAACTTGTGGATTCTCTTTGGTGACATCTATAGGTGCTATCATGCAGCTTGGTTGTACTAAGATCCTTGTAGATCTAACGAAAAATGGGAATAAGAATAATCAAAAGGCACTAAATCAAGGAAACTCAATGTTATTCTAGGGGGTCCCACTAGAAAGACATGCACCCATGCTTGAAGGTAGGTGGCTTCTCTAGATTAAACATTCAAAAAATGAAAGAAGTGTGTGTCAAAGTGGCCACATAGAGAAAAAAAAGAGAAAAGAAAAAAAAAGAGAGCAAGAAGAGTGTGCCAAAGTGACCACACAAACAAAAAAATAGAAGAAGAAAAAGAAAAGATCAATATCAAAGTGCCACAAAGTAATTCCGAATCACTCCTCCCTTGAACAAAATGCCAAGTGATCGTACATCTTGCTATCATGGTACTCTTATTGTTGTCTATCATTGGGAAAAAACAATGTGATGTCACTGATCAGAGGAATAGACTTGGTCCTGATTTTTGAGCAATAGGTTAATGACACATTAATCATGCCTTACATTGAGAATTCATTGTGCCCTAAGTTAGTTACCTCATGTCCAAATCTCTGCAATCCCTTCTACAATTCGCCTCATCTCATTGTTCATGTAATTGTGACTCGTGTCTTGTGTATCATTGAATTCATATCTCATCATGGTGGTATCAACATGTGTGTCTTTTGTTGCATTAGCATAGATTACATTTAACCCTTCTAGTGCTTACAGACATTTTAAGGTGTGGTTATGCAAGGGCATTATAGGTTGGAACTTGCTTTGGGGAGGACCCACTTGTGTGACTTTTGTAATTTGTACTTGTTGCACACCACCACATCATCTTATACCATTTGAGTACTTCATTGCCAAATCTATTCTTGCCTTTATCATCATTTTATCAAATGTTCCTCAAAACTAGGTCCTTTTATGTCTCACCTAAACAAACTAGGTCCGACATTAAACTTTTAGGGCAACTTCCTTGAAAAAATTTCTAATTCTAAAATAACACTAAGCAAAGAATTCAACATTTATTAAAGGAAATGAGTAAGGTATGAAATCATTAAAATTTTTTCAATAAGCTTACTAACAATTGATCTTTGTGTGATTATAGATGGCCCCTACATGAAGACATCAAGGAGGACCTTCTCAAGGTGCAATTGAACAATCTAGGGGAGGCAGAGGCCAAGGACCTCATGCAAAACATGTAGAGCAGAAGGCACAATCATTCAACATCCATCATGGAACTCCTGTTACTACGTAAGCTATCCAAGCAAAGTGAGGAGAAGTTAGGGCCCAAGCCTATGAAGAGGAATGATGACTATTTGCAGCATGGCATGTCAAGGGCAATCAAGTGTAACTGCCGTGTCCATGGAAAGTGCTGACTCCATCAAACATTGGAACATCAGTATGGACAACTCATAATCCATGGATAGAAGAGAAGAAATGTTAAGTGCTTCTTCAATGGTATCAATCTCAGAAGCCTAGCATGCAGAACAAAGGAAAGGCACCCATGGAAGAGCCACCACTATCAGGAATCCCATGAGTTCCACAAGTTTTGTATTTTGTGTTTGTGTCCAAATTTTGTTTAATTCTCGATTGCAGCATCAATAAATTCCTAGTCCATTAATAATCCCATACCTATCCACTCTGTAATGAATTGAACTTGTTCCTCACTATCTTTGACTCAAGGAAGAGTTATTATTCAGTCATGGGGGTATGATGAGTCATGGTTTATTAGGTCCTATTATCGGACCCCTATTATCGAAACCTTGATACAAGATACCAGGTTTGATGGGTCCCAATATCAGACTTGCATTAACTAGGCTGCGTCAATGGGGCCTCGTCAATGCAGCCACATTTACGCGGCCCCGTCGATGCATCTGTCCATGCGTCAACGCGGCCTTGTTTACGCAGAGTCTATCTCTGGTTATAAATAAGTGCACACTCATCGCACTTAGGCAAGTCCTTGTAGTTTGTTTCTGTAGGAGTTAGACTATTTTCCCAAGTGCATGCCCATAGTGTGATGCTTGTAATTGCACGACACCTTTATTCGAGTGTGACATACTTGGATGCACACATGACTAGAAATAAAGATCGAGATTACTTCATCATTGCAACATTCACTTAGTTTTAATTGTTTAATTTTTATTTTTATTTATTGTTTTCTTAGTTAATATTTCTTTACCATCATTTACTATTCATGTTGTTAAATGCAGAATGAGTACGACTTAATCATGAGCATTTAAGTGTGACTACTTGGTAACCCAATAGCATAGCTAGGATCTACGCTTGGTAATCCTAGTAGTAGTCATGCATGAGGTCCAAGATGTATATGGATGATTAAGGAACGGATGCTCATTGCAGCTAGGCTAGCTTAGACTTCATTTCCTATTGCTTACTAGTTTAATCAAGATTATTTTATTATTTTCCATTGTCCTTAGGAGTAGACTAGTGTTAGAAATCATATCATACACCTCATTCTGGACTAAACCATACATGACAAAGAAAATACTAGTCTAGGTGGGAAGACAGTGAACTGCGATCAATGTGTAACTATCTAGATACCACAACTAGCCCATCTGCAGATTTCGACCAGATCGTGCATACACATTCGTATGGTTGAGTGTAGGGGTACCTCGCCACTCATCACTAGGTAACTTTAATACTTATAGAATCATATAAACATATAAATTAACTTGGGACCTTGATAACTTAAAAAGTACTTGAGAATTCACATTCACTTATTAATGTCTACTTAGTCCTTGTTACAACATAATATCAAAGTTTAACAAAAAATCCATTATCATGACCAAAATATAAATCCATTGAATTTCCAAAACATAACATGAAATACACAAAGAAATATCCTTCATCTACAATGCATTGCTTAGACACCAATGCTTTAGTTGCACACTCTGATCTAGAATCTGTGTTATCGCAAGGAAATTCCATCCAATCCTTTGAACTAAAATATGCATAAAACACATATAGAAAGGGTTAGAACATCTTCACAATATAGGAAACCATATTGGTGCCACTTAGAGAACCAACAACAATTACTAATTAACTTAACAACTAATCAATACTATTAAAATTACCATTAATGCATATCATTAATTTATGATTTGCCTTAGGTTCTTGTGATATTGCTGTGAGGTTTCTAGCATAACATGTTAGAATAACTATAAGGTTGGTACTAACTTAAGTAACCATCAAGAACAATGTGATTTGACATCTCACTTACCTAGGCCAACTTTCATGAATGACATATGTACAATTATTGAATTAGCAAACCCTCATAAATGTTAATGACAAACATTTGAGTCATGTTACAACTAGCATTTACCCTATAGTTAACCTATGTCCTAGCTCCCCAATAATATCCTATATACGGTATGTTATTGACTATAATGCCATTAGGTTGATGGGCTAGCTTTAAAGTCAACCTAAATGATTGACTAGCCATTCTCATACTAGTTGCCTTATTGCAAATCATGTTGTTAATAAATACGATTGATACTGCTTACAATATTTCTAAGTTAACAGGCTAGCTTTGAAGTAAACCTACATGAAAAACCAACCAATATCACTAGCCAAATCATTGTTTTCCTAGCTTTCAACATGTTGAATATGTCCATACATGTGTGAAATGTTTACTAGCCATTGTTGAAAGAACATGTCATTTCCATCAAACATTATGACCATGAACCCTAGATCATTTCTAGAAAATATGGAAAAGTTTTGTCACAAACCATAGATCTATTGCAACTTGGATCATGATGCATAAGAAGAATACCATTGTTGTTGTCGTCAAGAGGACATAACATAAATGAAATTTGAGGGCAAGAAAAAAAGTAGAAAATATGACAAATGATGAATTATAGTAAAAAGGCAAAAAATAATGATTAGATATAATGAAGAGAAAAATAGTGGGAAAGGTATCTTTAATAAGAATCAAGTTATGAGAGAAAATTGATGAGAGAAAAAACATTTATTCTACCTTGAAAGATTAGTTAACAGTACAACTTTACTATGAACCAATAGGTTCAAATCTAAAAACCTCTAAGAAAGCTACCATGTATAGCTATGAGAACGAGCATGAAAGAGGGAGGCAAAGAGATGCATAATTAATGTCAAGAGAGCCATATTTTCTAGATATTTATGGGCACAAATCCAAGGTTTGAAAATTATAAAAATAATAATTTAATAAACTAATTTCTAGGATTAAGTCACATGTTTTCACAAGAGAGTTCAAATGGTTAAGCAACGGGTTTAGTCACTACAAGAATATTTGAATAAGTCCATATGCCAAAGGTAAAATAAAATAATAATTGGAATAAATCCAAAATATTTATCTAACATGTCTTTTTACCCTATTCTTACATTATTCCAAAAATGAATAACATAAAAATATAAATTAAAGATAAAATAATAAAGGGGTCTTGGACCTTGAAATAATTATAATATAGGTACACTTTAAGGTCTAATTAGAACTTTATATGGGGCGGGGGGTGGTGTTGGTGGTGGTGGTGGTGTGTGTGTGTGTTAGATCCCTATATATATTAAAAATAAAAACTAAGAGCATAAAAGTAGAGAAGTACTATAGAGAAGAGAAACTCCAAATTAATAAAAAGGAAAGACCTAATAGTTTTGGTTATGTTTTTTCAAGTTTTTGTTCTTATGGTTTTTCAGGTTTACTATTTATATAATTTATTTTAATGCATTTAATTAATTAATTAATAGTGAATAATTAATGGACATAAGTACGACCACCTTGAGCATATGTTAACACTTAGTAATCCTAGTAGCATTTACACTTTGTAATCCAGTAGTGTTGGAACGTGTTCATGATGTGTACGGTAGATGGGAATGGATGCTTATGTTAGGATTAGTTAAGGTGTTAATTAGTTATTAGATTAATTAAAAATTTTATTAATTTATTTTCTACACTTAGGAAAATTATATAAAAATATAAAAATGATATAAATCATATGCCTTAGTTACACTTAACCATACCATTGTACCTCACATGTGGAACTGGGAAGATAATGATCACATCTTTAAGATTCGCTACCTAGATAAGGTGTACTTAGAGAGATGAAGTCTATAGAATTTGACCAAATCAGTTAGTGAATGTTGGTGATTCATATGGTTGGGCATAGGGATTGCTCATGTCTCATCATTAGTGCCATTACCGAGGACTTTAGTTAGCTATGTGCACTACATAGGAAGTTAGTGAAATTATCCAAAAATGTTGTAAAGAACCTTAAAGTTGAAATCATTGAGAAAAATAATAATAACACAAGCACACTATTTTTATTCGGAACTAACATGGATTCTTCTCATAGGGAATATTCTTCACCACTATTCAAGAATAATTTTATTCAAAGGCAAGAAGGCCTAGAACCACTTGTGCCCCAACACTACAAAGTGATTTGAACTTATCTAGATGAGTATACTCCATATTTCACCTTCATCCTACATTAGGATGAACAAATGCAGTGGAGGGACATGGAGGGAAACATTGTATTACCTCCTAATCGATAAGTTCCTATGATG
Source organism: Gnetum montanum (assembly GCA_015680685.1). Classification (NCBI taxonomy): domain Eukaryota; kingdom Viridiplantae; phylum Streptophyta; class Gnetopsida; order Gnetales; family Gnetaceae; genus Gnetum; species Gnetum montanum. The sequence goes on along the minus strand of MNCI01008302.1, from coordinate 328,887 downwards.
CTGCTCCACAAACTCATGAGATTGGGAATCTAAAGGCTCAATGTTGAGTACGTTGTGCAAGATCATGACTAATGGAATTATCATCCCACATATGCACAATGAAAGAAATATTGATAGATGAAAGCTCACTACGAGGCATTGAAAGGCAAGTGATTCACAAACCCCTTGTTCTTGCTATGGCAAAAAGAAGTATAGACCATTAACTAGAATATATAGTTAATTGTAAACAAGCCTAGTTCTGGGAAGAATGGTTCCCATGGCTATGGAACCTCAAAGGAAGGGGGTCAAGGCAAGAATAATGATAAGCATCATGATAATGATAAATATGGTGATCATTGAAGGGACCAAAGAAGAGGAAGTAGCAAGCAATGTGCTAGTGTTGGCTCTCCTCCCTCTTTGCCTTCGTTGTCCTCATCATCTTCCTTCTCTAGCTCTAATCAAAGTAGTAGAGAGAGAGACTATGATGGAGGTGATCAATGGGATAGAAATGACCATAGATCTCACTAGAATAATAAAGACCATGGACATGAGCAATCAAGGGAGGCCCACCACAAAGAAAGAAGGGAAAGTAGAGGACATCATAGGAATCATGGCCATCATAGGGGCCATGACTATGATGAGCCTTTACTTGCCACTAGAAACATGCTGAACATTGTGAAGGCTATACATGAAGGGTAGCTAGATCAAATGGTTGGACATGAACAACATCCCTAAGTTTGAAGGGGAATACAATTTTGATCCATAAAACCATCTCCAAGCCTTTCATAATGCATGTTCCTTACAGAACATTGAAAATGAATATAAAAAATTCAAGCTATTTCCTAGGACACTCATCAAAAAGGTTGAAAGCTGGTACCAATATTTAGAATTGGAATCAATTAGATGGTGGAGTATGTTGCTTGAACTATTCAATGACAAGTATCAAATGTACTCCCAAGTGTCTAACCTGAGGAAGAAAATCCAATGGTGAAAGAAAGTAACACATGAACCCTTGGATGTAGCCATGGGTAGATAATACTCATTGTTGCACCAATGCCTAGGCCATAGCTTTTCTCAAAGAAAATAGCTACAGGAAGTTCTACCAACAAACCTATTATTCGAATGGAGTACCACCTCAATCACATGAGTAGTTCCAATAGTTGCAACATTCACAGTCATGGAGGATGCCACCACCAAGGTAGTAGTACCCTTACCAGCAACCAAATCTCTATGGTTACTATGTTCAACAACCCATTTCTCTATGTGACTCTTCCAGCCACACCTCTTTCCAAGAAAAATACTACCCTCCTGAGTATTATAGAGCACAATCTATAAGAGGGGAGTTCCCATTTCCATATTATCCTTCTCATCCTTCTACACCTGTACCTTCACCCTTAACTTAGTTGCCACTTGCTCTATCCATGCATTGCAAAATTCTAGCCCAATTGCAATAAAGAAATGCCACAAGGCCTATTAACTTATAGCTAGCTTTCCAATCAAGTGGTTTAGATACTAAGCCTCACAACCAACCTTTTTTTTGAATCTACATTCCTACTAAGCCCTCATAGACACCTACAATTATTGATCCTGCTTCTCCTTCCTCCTCTGCAATATCCTTGAGATCCCTTCAAGCCAAATGCCTCCCAAAGTGCACACTATCATGTTGACCCACATGGTCATAGATTGGATAAAGGCTAGCCATCTTCTTAGAAAAAGATTTGATCATTGGAGTCCCCTAATTTACTTGTAAATTACTGGAAATGAATGATTCAAGGCTCTTCTAGACTTAGGTTATGGTGTCAATTTAATCTCTCATGAAATGTAGAAATCCTAGAACCTACCTTCTTTTGAGAAGAGAAAAATTCGTCTTGAGTTAGTAGATTAGTCCATCACCATTCCCTTGAGATTGATGGGGGACATTATGACCACTGTCTATGGGTGATCCTATCCTGCTAACTTCCTTGTAATCTAAGTAGACAAATACAAGGGAGACTTTCTAATCATCATGGGAAGGACTTAGCTAAGTATAATTGATGCACAACTAGGAATCAGAGACCTCTCCTTGGAAATTTCTATGAAATATGACTTTGGAAAAATAGAGAGGAAGCATGTTCCATGCATTATGTATAGTGACATAGGGTGCCACTATGTTCAGAAATTATGGAAAGTTAAAACTACAATAATCACAGCATGTAGGTAGTGTGCGGATGGCACAGAAATTCAAAGGTGCCTATACATAGTAGCTATAAAATAGGAGGACATCTAGTGGTTGACAGCTAAATTTGAAAGTAGTTCAACATTGTACATGGAACAAACTAAGAGCCTAAGAAGTTCCTACATTGAAGGCATGGAAAAAATGGAGAAAATCCATCTCCAACTCTTTGATGAACCTGATGACACTAATTGGAAAAGTTGGAAATCCTTGAGATATTTAAATAGGAGCCCCTTGAGTTAAAAAATCTACCAGCTAGAATGGAATATGATCTTTTGAAAAATGGTGAGCTAGTCATTATTAATGCCAACCTTGCTCCTATGTAGAAAAAGAAGTTGTTGGAGGTGATCAAAAAATGGCCAACAACCTTTACTTGATCATATCATGATCTAACTAGAATTAATCCAATGATATGCTTGCATCACATCTACACAAATTTCTGTATTAAACCAAAGAAGTAGCTGAAATGGTGGTTGAATCCTAAACTGAAGTAGATGATTAAAGAGGAGATTGAACAACTGATTAAGAAGGGGTTCATTTACCTCATTGCAAATAATGAGTGAGTCAGCCTACTCATTATAGTGCCAAATAAAGATGGGAAATGGAGGGTCTACATCGATTTCAAGTTATTGAATATGGAAACATACAAGGATCACTTTCCATTGCTATTTGTAGACTAGGTGTTGGAAACCATTTCTAGGCATTGTTATTGTAGCTTTCTAGATGGTTATAGTCGCTATAACAAAATCTAGATCACACTAGAGGATTAAGCCAAAACTACATTCATGAGTTCCTGGGGGATTCTTGCTTACAAAAAGATGTTGTTTGGCCTATGCAATGCCCTTGCCACATTTCAACATCTTGTTCTAAGAATTTTCCAACAACAGATTGGTAGCAGGATGGAAGTCTTCATGGATGACATCTCCACCTATGGGGCTATGTTTGACCAATCCTTGGACTATCTTGAGCAAGTGCTGAAAAGATTCATGGAAACAAACCTTAGGTTCAAATGGTAGAAAAACCACTTGATGGTTTAGGAGGGCATTGTTTTGGGGCTCAAAATTTCTTAGAAAGGGATTGAGGTAGAAGTTAAAAAAATAAGAGTTATCCAAGGAATTATTGGACAACTTGAAATAGTTAAAGATGTGAGATCATTCCTTGGCCACATTGGCTACTATTGGCACTTCATTGAGAATTTCTCTGAGATCATGAAACCATTGGTAGAGCTAACAAAGAAGGTTGGTCCATTTATCTAAACTAAGGAATGTTAGCATGAATTCTAATAGCTCAAGCAAAAGCTCATGGAAACTCCAATTCTTTGAATACTTGGCTAGACCAGACCCTTCCACATCATGATGGACACATCCAATTATTCCTGGGGAGCCATTCTCACATAGTTGAATGATCAAAAACATCCTTACTACATCCATTGTTTGAGTAGAAGCATTATGGATGCACAACTAAACTTCACAAACACAAAGAATGAATTGATGGTAGTGGTGTATGTCTTGGAAAAATTCATACACTATGTGCTTGGGTACAAGGTGTTTGTGCACATGGATCACAGTGCAATTTAATTCTTGATGAATGAGCCAAAAGTAAGCCCCTATGTCATATGGTGGTTGGTGATCTTGTAGAAATTTGATCTAACAATGGTTAATCATAAGGAGATTAAGAATGCGATTGTTGACTAGTTGTCTTAGTTGAGATAGAACAACAAAAAGGAGAAGAGCCCACTTTCAAATTAGTTTCTTGATGAACTCCTCTTTGTTGAAGCAATAACTAAACAAGTGTCCACTAAAATCAACTGGTATGATGGCATTCTCACCTACCTTCTTACTTAGGAGATGCTACAAGAATGGGACAATAGGAAGAAACAATAGTTTCTTCACTAGCCAAAACACTTTATGGAAATCAACAAACACCTTGGCCTAGTTAGATTGTGCATACTTGATGATGATTACTTAATCATTCTTCAAGATTCTCATGAGGGCCTTTTAGGGGATCACTATGTTGGGAGATGCACAATCATTAAAATCCTCATGATAGGTTATAATTGACCAATACTTTTCAAGGATGCTCATCACTTCATCCACTCCTATGATCATTGCCAATGTGATGGTGGGCTGACTGCTTATACAGAGGGACCTGAATAGTGGATCCAACCATTAGAGCCCTTCAATATTTATGGCATCAACTTCATGGGTCTCATCACTTCCATGTCTAATAGGAAGATGTACATTATAGTAGCTATTGATTATTGTACCAAATGGATGGAAGCTATGGTTGTCACCAATTGCACATCTTCTATGGTTGCTTAGTTTGTATAACAACATGTGGTAAATATGTTTGGGGTGCCACATGCACTTATTTCTGATAACAGAACTCACATTATAAGTGCCACCTTTTGAAATCTCATGCAGTGCTTGGGGGTTGAACATAAACTAACACCCTACCACCTTAAAGCTAATGGTCAAGTAGAAGTTACAAATAGGAAGATCACAAAAATATTAACAAGAAAAGTTTGTAAATTTAGGAGGGATTGGAGTATCAAACTCAATGACAACCTTTGGGCCTATCACTCTACTTGGAAAATTCTTATTGGTTACTCTCACTATGAGCTCATCTATGGAAAACTACTAACTCTTCCTATCCAAGTGGAGCTCTATACACTATCAACTAGTTGTGACCTTTACCTTGACCTAAGCCTAACACAAAAAGAAAGGTTGATGAATCTCAATGTGCTAGATGAGAACTAACTAATGGCCCTATCATCTAACAAAGTGCATAAGCCATTTAATAAGAAATTCCATGATCTTAGAATTAGAAAAGTGAAATTTCAACCAAGAGATAAGGTCCTATGCTAGAATCCCACACATGTGCCAAAAAGAACTAAGTTCTAAATGTTGAGAAAGGGACCTTATATTATTGATGAGCTGTGAGGTACCCCTACACCCAACCATATGAATCACAAGTGTTCATGCATAATCTAGTTAAACTCCATGGATGGGACTAGTTGTGCATCTAGATTGTTATGCTTTGATTGTAGTTCGTTATCTTCCCACTTGAACTAGTGGTAGCTTTGTCATGTAAGGTTGAGTCCAAAGTGAGGCATATGATTAATGTTGTCTAGTCCTATGCTGCTCCTAATGAAAATAAAGAGATAAATTAATTAAACTAATTAACAGTGGAAAGTAAAAAATGTAAACTAGCCTATGTGTGATGAGTATCCATTCCTAATCATTCACATGCACCTTGGAATTTTTGTAACTACCGCTTGGATTACCAAGCATACATCATTGGGCTTACTAAATGATACACTGTTGGGTTACGAAGTAATTACACTTAAGTGCTGATGATTAGTTGTACTCATTCTGCTTAATGATAGGAATAGTGAATAGGAACGAATGGAAATATTAACTAAGGAAAATAGTAAATAATTAAATAACTAAAAGCAATAATAAATCTAAGTGGATGTTCCAATGATAAAAGTAATCTTGATCTTTAATTCTGGTCATGTAACACATCCAAATATGTCACACTCGATTAAGGATGTTGTACAATCATAAACATCACACCGTGGGCATGCATTAGGAAATAACAAAATTGGAAATAAACAATCTATGAAAAAGCTAACTAAAATTTGAAGCTAAACTATGTCCCAACTATGCACCCAAGTGTTGTATTTATAGGCTAGCATGGAAGAGATGATATCGGATATTGGACATCATTTCTTAGGATTCGATATTGCTTATTTGGTATTGAGGCTCTGATATTGGGTATCCAATATCTGAGTTAACAAAATCATAACTCATCATACCCCCATGGCTAAATGAAAAATCATCCTCAAGTTAAAGAAAATGAGGAACAAGTTCCTTACAAAATATTGGGAAGGTATGAAATTATTGACTAACTCAAACAAACAAACAAACAACTTGACTCTTACATGCTGTAGTGATGTTTTACAAAACTTTAGACACAACATTACAAGACACAAAATTAGGGAAGCTCATGTAGTTCCCAGAGGTGATGGCTCTTCCATTAGTCACTTCCCTTTGTCACTAGGCTTTTGAAATTTTTAGTAGTTGAGTAGCTCTTGCAAATTTTCTTCTTCTATCCTTGGGTGATGCACTATCTAGGCTATTGAACGAATGTGTGCTAGCACCAGTACATCCCATGGACATGGCAACTATGGAAACGTCTTATTTACTTTTATGTACTAGGCCGCAAACTACCATCGTTCCTCTTTGAAGGCTCTATCCTTTTCTTTCAACTCATGATGGTCTATTAATCTCTTGGGCATGTCTAAGGTTACATCCTTCTATCCATGGTAGTGGGCCTTGATCACCTCTAGTTTTGAGTTTGCTACATGAAGTTTCTATAAAGTAGATTTTCTATCTGTAACCTATTTCTCATATAATGCATAGGTGGTTTCTAGGTAAACCTACTATAAACATGACAAGGTTGGCATATCGAAGGTTGGCCAATGCCATGTATTACTTTAAGTTCTTAATTTGTAGGTCTTTATTCTACACTTCTACTTGGTGGACTAGTGCATAACTATCCAAGATGGGCTACTAATTAGAATTTTGTGCTGACATGGATTCGATGTGAGCCTTTGCCATTTGAATTTCCTTTCTATTGATCTATTTATACATGCCAACCTGGTCCCGAAAGTGTTCCTTTAGCTTTTCATGCTTTTTGACCTCATTTTGCCACATGCTTATTACAATTTTAGACTTTTGTCAAATTGCGTGGACCTCCTCCATTGAGAGGGTTCGATTCTCTCTTGTTAATCTGTTGATGTCCTAGTTGATCCTCACTAGTTTTTCTTTCAATTGGTGGACACTTTCTTCTAAGATGTTCTTTTGCTTTTCTATAGTGATCAATCATGTGTTATCTATAGCAAGTTGTTTATTTTATTCTTACATGGTGGTTAATGCCTTCCTATGGGCATAGGATTGTGCTTCAGTAGCTGAGGCATTTCAAACCACCTTCTCCTTTTCTTAATTAGTAGTCTTGTTCTCTTTGATTAATTTCTTAGCTACTTTGTTCTAAATTGGTCCAGCTTGTTAGATGCGACAAACCAAGTAGGGTCCCATCTTTTAGCTCTCAGGGTGATTAACTCTTGTTGCAAGCATTGCACTTTAGCTTCTGAATGTTCTGCCATGGTCTCAGCCATGGATAGCTTTCCTTTGGTGGTAATGAGGATGTTAAATAAGGTGGTCATTACTTGTCTTGTGTATAGTAATCGATTTAATACATGATCATGAGCTGCATGAGTTATTGAAGTCCCAACAAGCATTTGTGCATCTCTAGTCCCAGTCAAATTGACAAGGGACAGAATAGGCACATTGAAAGATTCCTTGATGTGATCTATTATCATCTCTATTGTGCCTATTGCATCCCAATGCTGCATGACCACTACTATGGCACCTTCACCTCTTTCAACCATCACTTCAAAGGATGCAACATTACTAGAGATTTATTATGACCACTGAGATTCTTCTCTTGATTGTAGCAAAATTTGCCCCCTTGTTGGATCGATAGAAATAGTGGGCTGCATATCATTGTTGATGACTCTGAAAAGGTTTGATTCATCTCTACTCCCCTAGTTGAGTATCTTAATAATTATTTGTAAATGGCTCATTGTAGGCCTATAGTTGTACCATTCGAAATTGTCGGTGCAAGGCTGGAATGAAACAAACACCGGGAGATCCTCAGAAGAAATACAGAAGACCCTACCTTTGCTTGAGGGCAAGCTGGAATGGACGAAGGCAGAGTGCCTTGAATGGTCCATGTGTGGATCAAATGAGGACTTCCCCAATGCACGTACTTTGCAATGCGTTGGGTTATACGTAAACGATGCACATTAAACGTAAACCGTAATGTAAACAGGCATAATAATGTAAATGGGAATGTAAACGTAAATTGAAAAAATAAAGAAAACTGCAATAAATATGGGTAAAATTTAAACTATTTTTTATTGAAAAATTATTACAGTGTCCACCAGTTAGAACATAGTTATGGATTGATCACAAGGCAGACATTTAGCCCTAGTGGGTGATGACGAGTGCTAGAAGATGCAGGTTTTGGGTTGCAGGGAAATGCAGCGTCCAAGTTTGATGGCCAGTGTATAGATGTTGATGCCCAGATTTACTAAGTGTACCAAATTTAGTTTTTTTTGTCTCTATTTGTAAAAATTTCCAACCCTGATCTAGTGAAAAATTAGGATTTTTATAAGATCTTGGGCATTAGATTCGAATCTGGAAGGAGATGAGTGGCTGTGAGGTGAGAAAAATTTAGATTGGGAGATAGGTGGTGCATTGACTAAGTGTAGGATATGTTACAACTATACAACATGTAGCATACATGCTAGCGTATGAATGCCCAACGTATATGCTTGGAATGCTCAAAAAACTTAAAATTTACAAAAGAATTTGTATGTTACAATAAGAATGATGTCTCTAGCTTCTGGATCCATGCTCTGGCCTATTGTTTTTTGGCCTCAGCATGTCATGAAATGCTTTGGCATGTGTTGGAATCTATGTATAGCATTCAGTGTATGAGATTGGGCATCTAGCGTGTGTACGCTGGCGTATACACTCTATACGCCCCATATGCTGGTGTATACGCTCCATACGTTGGCTAGCGTATGGACCATAAATGATGCATTTTGGACAAAATTTTGACCTCAAAAGCCAATTTTGACTATAGATCTACATGGCTCATGTCCTGAGGGTGCTGTATGTCAAATTTGAGTCGATTTTTCGCTAGTATGGTGCTATTTTGGAGGATGTTGTGGGGTTGACGCTGGGCTATATGTTGGCCAGCGGCAATCTCAGCGTACACCTCATGAACTGCCATGTTGGATGTCTAAATCTGTATGCTGGTGCTTGTCCCTTAATGCCTAAGCATTGCTAATCCTCCAGGGTGTCTCGATGCCAATTTTGACTTCATTTTTATGCAGTTTCAGGCCTATTTTGGTGGTCTATGCTTAGCTATACGTTGGCCAGCGTATACCAAGGTATGCTCAGCGTAAACAGGTGAAAATGGCTCGTTGGAAGCCCAAAACATAAGTTTCTTGAAGCCTGTGACCTTGTAGAATTATTTCCCATGTCCTGAGGATTGATTCTAGGTCAAAAGCTTATCCAAAAGTGCTTGATTTGCCCCGTTCATGGTGGTGTACGGTGGGCTATACGCTGGCCAGCGTATAGCAAGGTGTACCCAGCGTATACACATGAAAATGCATCATTTCAAGGTCAAAACTTGATCTTTAGGAGCCAGTGATGATGCTCAATAATTTTTGTACCTACAAGAGTCAATTTTATGTGAAAATATTTCTCTATGATGCTTGTTTTGGGCCCCTTTTGATGGTATACGCTAGGCTATACGTTGGCTAGCATATACCAAGGTGTGCCTAGCGTATACACATGAAATTACATCATTTAGGACCCAACATTGAATTTTCAGGAGGTCGAGAGTTGCTGGAGACCTTGTGGAAGCTCATGGGGGGTCCACATACTCAATTCTAGCATGTTTTGACTCATTTTTAGGGCCCGAAAGTTGCCATACGCTAGTCTGTAGTTGGCCAGCATACAACCCAGTGTGAACAGAGTATACTTGGTCAAAACCAAGTATTTTGAACCCAACACTTGAAATTGCTGATGCTAGATACTGATGTAGTCACCTATGGGTCCTAGGAAACTTTTTCCTTTTCAATTATGCTCCATTCGATGCTATTTTGATGCTCTGGAGCTTGGTCATGCTGGGGATCATCATGACTTAGCTCTATTTTCTGTTTGAAAGTGATAGCCAAAATTTTGTGGTGTTTTCATCGGCCCCTCTTTGTTGATGCCTAGAGGAATCAACCCAAGGGGCATCGACAAAGAAGTAAAAAACACCGCAAGCAACCCTGTAGTCAACATTGTCCTTAGGTACTTAGCCAGATGTTGTCGCAAAGTTTTGAAAGTACATGGGAGTAGGAAATAAGGTTTTGATATGGGTAGGGAGGATGTTTGCAACTATGGGATTGGGAGTTGATCAAGGGATTGTGTTGGTATGGGAGAGGAGTGTTCATCTATGGTAACGACTCATGTTGGTCCTTTTCGATAGCCAGTATTTGGCAGACTTGGAACCATGGCATGAGGTGTGCATCCTTTGGAGGAATAAGACTCTCGTATCAGGTTTAAGAAAACTTTTTATCATAACCAAAGCCACATGATGAGGTGATGCGTTCTTTGGAGAACCAGGACCCTTGTGGAGTGTCTAAGAGAACCGATTATCGAACAACCAAAGCCATGTAGTGAGGTGAAACATGAGGGTGTGAGACACAAACGATTCTTTCCAAGATAACTACCTTCCCGCCTGGGGCTTGTATGGGAAGTGCCAAGAGTCTTGTGGTTCATTTTGCTCTTTGCTCTTTTCTTTTTCTTTTTGTTTTTCTTTTTTTTGTGGAAAGAGCTATCTTTCAATCTTGCATGCATGCTCATGCGTCGTGTTGTGTGTTGCAACTGCTTGAGAGTGTTGCAGCATGCAACAGTGTGCTCAAAGTTTTGGGGTGTATTGGGTGTATCTGGGAACTATAACTAGGTAGGAAAGGGAACGAGAGTGTTTGGGAAATGGAGAATGTATCGGGAACTAGGAATGTACTTTTGAACAGATTGATTAACCTAGTTCTGTATGTCAAAAACAATGTGGCACCTTGTCATTGTGATGAAGTGTATCCATGTACGAGCACCACTGGGTGTCATCCTGCAAATAAAACTCCAAGAAGACAAGAAAACCACAAGTGAATGAGTTAGCAAACACTTTAGACACGAATGTGGCCGATGAAAATGGAGGCACCATGTGAAACTTAAGGTAAACAAAATGAGCAGTAATAGTGTTGTCAGAGCTGATGTGATGAATGATGTGGCAGGTGTTGATGAAGAAATGTCATGAATTACAATAGCAGATGAATGTGCTAGAGATGATCTTGGCAATTTATAGTCTTAGTGTATTGTCATGGGTTAGTTTTACGTCATAACCGGTTGGATGTTGCCAGTTTATCGTCGTAGCAGATGGTGCGATGCTAGTTTATAGTCGTGGCAGACTATGAAGGGGCAAGCTAGTTTATAGTCTTAGTGGACTCTGTCAAGTAAGGGTGTGGTATTTTATTGTCATTGTGGATGATTTGTGGTATCAGTTTCAGGTCGTGATGCTAGGACTGCTCTGTAGTATTAGTTTATCATCATGATGCTAGGACGAGTCTGTGGTATCAGTTTATCATCATGATGTTAGGATGTAAGTGTTATTTGTGTTTTAAGTGGTGGGTTGGGTATGGTGTCAGTTTATTTTCTTAACTCCAGGAACGATGTGTGGTATCAGTTTTAAGTCATGATGCCAGGACTGTCGGTGTGGATGCATGCGTGTGCATCTATATGATCTTGTAAACAAAAGCAACTAGAGAAAACAATGTTAAAGAGCAACTATAGAAAACATGAATTGAAATGCACAAGTAAAAAGAAAATAATTTGAAATGGTGGTAGTTAAGGCCTTTTTTGGCCACAATTTAGTTTAAGGCCTTTTCAGGCCATGAGAGAAAGCGTAAGCTAGTACAATACAAACGAACGTGACATATGCAACATGAAAGAATGTGAAGAGTGTGCAGAGATCCGACTTGTTTTTGGCTGTAGGGGCACTTTGATCATGTGGTTGTCTCCTAACCGGATGTGGTTTTGGAAGCGTTTTAGGCTTAGGCTCCGCTGGGAGGCTTATGGTTTTTGCCACTCATTCAGGCATTTTAGCTCTAAAGACTGTGTTGGTTGCCACTCTTCCAGGATTTTTGGCTCTAGGTGTTGCATTTTTTGCCATGTGTGTTGCATCAAGAGGCTCCTCTTCTAGGACTTGTGACATGTCTATGTTGTGGTTAGCTTGAAAGGGAGTGTTGTTGCCATGTATAATGACTTCTCCACCTTGGTATGGAAGGCAGATTTCTTGATGTATCGGTGAGGAAATGGCTCATTGTTGTGCTAGCCAAGGTCTGCTAAGAATCATGTTGAAACTAGGCATCTCTTCTATGACAGTGAACTTTGCGCTGGTGGGGAATTGTTCTACAACTATTGTGCCCTTAACTCTAACATGTGATCCGTTGAAGGATTTTAGACATGTGGTTTTTGTTGGCATGATCTTGTCTGCCATGCCTAGTTTATCGATGATGGAGTATAGAACTACGTTTGTTGTTGCACCATTATCAACACATATGCTAATCGACAATGAAGCTGTTGTGACCTCCCCTCGTTCGGGGTTGATTTTAACTACATTGTCATGGAAGGCTAAGGTGTTTGAACCCAATCCTTGTGGTGTGTGTTGTGAAATCGTTGTTCGGGGATGTCCTCTGTAAAAGGAATGGATGCTAACATTTGTGCTAAGGCTTCATGATGAGCCAATGATGTCATGACCAAGTTGTACAGGCTCATGGTTGTGTTCTTTTGTTTGAGCATTTGTTTCACTTGGGCTAGTGTAGCTACAAAGTTTGTGTTGTTTGCCGTTATGTTGGCTGCCTCTGTATGGGTCGAGGGCTTGGGCCTAGTTTGTTTGGGATTAGGGGCAGGGACCCCAACATTTGGTTGTTGTGTACTAGGTGTGGCTTTTTCTTTGACTGTGGGTGTTGTTCATTGTTCGTTCGTCCTCCTCTGTTGCCATTTGGTTTGCTTACCCGTGTTGCCTATGTTTTGGCTTTGGGGTAGGTTAGGGGCCATCACGTGGTGGCACCTTTAGGAAAAATGGTAGTTTAGGAGGTGTCGTTGTTTGACTAGCTTGTTGTGGCACCTTGATAACGAAAGGTTTCTTTGCTGTTGTCGTTGGTGCATCATGCTAGTTTAACATCTTAGCGGACGAATGTGGTGGTACTTTGATCACAAAGGGTGTTCTCGGTGCTCGAGATTGCATTGAATCTTGCTAGTTTAACATCTTAGCAGACATGTGAGGTGGTGGTACTTTGACCAAGAAAGGTGTTGTTGGTGCTCTAGGTGGAACCTTGATGGTGATGGGAGGCTTCTTTCTCATGGAGGCAGAGGGGATTGTTGCCTTGCTGGGAGGCACACGAATCACAAAAGGTTGCCTCACAGGTTTAGGCTTACTATCTATGCTAATGGAGTTTATGACATAGGAGGCATCGTCTATGATGGGTTGATTTAGGGTGTTGATGTTCAGTTGGCCCCGTTCTATCATTGCTTGTAGATCATCCTATAATGCACGGTAGGTGTCAGTATTGTGACCGGACATCTAGTGGTAGTGATAGAATTGATCTAATTTGAAGTGTCGTGGGACCGGGGGCTTGTTTGGTGCTGCTAAGGTGGGGTTCCTTAGTAGCTCGCAGTACCTATCATGTCTTCGATGGGCATTCTCTGCTACTTGAAGTATCGTGTCTTCTAGTTTTTGTTGTTGTCTGTTGTTTGGCAACATGTTGGTTCTTGTAAGCCACATAGGTGGGATCATTGCTGGTTTGTGCAGCTTGTTCAATGTTCTTGATCTGCGTGAAGGCTTGGCTCAACGTTTGAGCACTTAGGTAGTATAGCTTTAACTTAACAAAGTCATTCATGGCTCCCTTTAGAATTGTAAGCAAATACGTTTCAGGGATGGGTTCATGAAGTTCGTTGAGTGCGGCACTCCATCTTTGGATAAATTTTTGTATAGGTTCAAGTGGTGCTTGTTTTACCTGTATCAGACTGTCCAAGGTTGCTTCAGGTTTTAGGTTGTATTTAAACCTAGTAACGAACTGGTGTAAGAGATCCTCCAAAGAGGATATGGAGTTACGAGGCAAGGCTCAGTACTAGTCTAATGCTCTGCTAGTGAGGTACATGGGAAACAAATGCAAGATTGCATGGGGCCAAGCCTGAAGTAGCAGACATTCTAGTCTAAATGTGACTAGATGGATGTTGGGGTCTCCTTCCCCATTGTATTTGGTTAGTTGAGGCAAAGAAACTCCTTTGGGCAGGGTTAATGGTGGTACCGAAGAGCTAATAGGATCATCTTGGTAAAAGTCTAATACTTTAAGCTCTTCATTGTTGGCCGTTTTGAGTCGTTTTACCTCATCAGTGAGTTCTTGCATCATCTTTTTAGCTTTGGCCCAGTCTTGGGCACTAGGTGAAGTGGTAGGTTAGTTATGTTGTGTAGTATGCAAGTTAGATTGTTGTACAGTGGGTGGAAAGGAAGAAAGTTGAGTGGTCGGAGGTTGCACTTGTGGAATATTTATGGTGGGTGCTACTAAGGGTGGCATACCGTAAGGTGTAGGTTGTTGTTGTTGTACTTGAGGGATGTTCATGGATGGAATTGTAGGAGGTGGTATGCTGTAATGAGAGGGTTGATGCGGTTGCATGCCAATCGCAACCCACTGTCTAGTTATGATTTGTGAGGGAATGCCCTGAACTTGTTGAGTTGAAGTGGTGAAGGGTATCCCTTGGATTTGTACTTGTGGTATATAGTGAGTAGATGTAGAAGTAGGTATCACAGATGGCATCCCAATCAATTGGGGTGGGAAGGTCACTCCTACATTAGTTTGAGAGGGGGTTTGTTGGGGTTGTACTTGTGAGAGAGGGGATAACGTGGTGATTGGAGGAATAGTGGGGATGGGTATATTGAATTGAGTATTGGTCATAGGGAGAGTGGGAGTAAGAGTGGGTGTTTCCTGTTGTGGCACATGTGCTTGAGTGCTTTTAACTGTATGAAGAGACATGGTCTCTCCCGTGAAAGGGTGAAATAACAGGTTCACATAAGTATGCAGACTGAGAGTATGGTATGAATCCCTGTGTTTGGACTGAGCCGTGAAATTATCTTCTTCATCTTCATTTTGAGGTTCTACAGCAGATTGCCACAAGGTTTGAATCCTTGCCATGATGATTTGGGACATAAGTTCATGATGAGATTCAGATAGGGAAATCACATCGTATGCTGAGGGGATAAAGTTATGGCTCCCCTTATAGATGAACTCAAAATGTCGTTTTGCTTCTATTTCTGTGCGATCAGTGGGTAGGTTAGCTTGGATCTTTACACATATGAAGTTGTATTGCTTGGGGGTCAAAGTGGTGAATAAGGGGTCATGGACCTATAGTCTTAGTGACCGATGAGGTGGCCCCAGAGGGTTGACCTCACAATGAGTCACTATGCGTCCTGTGGTGGTCACAGGGTATGAGACTGACTCGTCGGAGTCAGAGATGGATAGAGCGGAAATATTGGTGTTTATAGGGTCCATTCTAAGTGCTTTAAGTATGGCAAGGTAAACTAAAAAAATTTGGTTAAGTGTTGGACAGGGAGCAAAAAATTTTCTAAGTGTTGTTAGCGTATACAACATAAATGGGAGAAAATTTGGCTAAGTGTTGGAACAACATATAGGTAGCAGCATATAAGAGGTAGCCTATACACTACACTCAGTGTATACATAATGGTGGCAATGTATGAGCAGGGGTCACAGTGTACACCAACTATGCACATCGTATACAATTGATAAATAGGATATAATGCAAGTGTAAATGCCAACAGGGGAGGTGAACTACAGTGTATACCATAAAAATTGAAATTTTGGCCAAAACAAAACAGTAAAGATGCAGTGTATACAGGTGAACAACATATGAACGCTGGATTTAGTGCAGATTTGAGAGAGAAAAACGCAGATCTGTAATGTTTGAGCGTAGATCTAGTGGAATAGTACATAGATCTGCAATCATAGGGTGCGGATCTACAGTCACATAGGGTAGATCTGGGATAGCAAGATGTAGATCTAGGAGAAAAATGGCCCTCCTTCTAGTGCCATTTTCTGTACCGTCCAAAATCGTTGGTGCAAGGCTGGAATGAAATAAACACCGGGAGATCCTCAGAAGAAATATAGAAGACCCTACCTTTGCTTGAGGGCAAGCTAGAATGGATGAAGGTAGAGTATCTTGAATGGTTCCCGTGCAGATCAAACAAGGACTTTCCCAATGCATGCACTTTGCAATGCGTTGGGTTATACGTAAACAATGCACATTAAACATAAACCATAACGTAAATAGGCACAATAACGTAAACAAGAATGTAAACGTAAACTAGAAAAACAAAGAAAACTACAATAAATCTATGCAAAATGTAAACTATTTTGTATTGAAAAATGATTACAGTGTGCACCGGTCAGAACACAGTTGTGGATTGATCACAAGGCAGACATTTAGCCCAGTGGGTGATGACGGGTGTTGGAAGATGCAGGTTTTGGGTTGTAGGGAAATGCAGCATCCAAGTATGATGCCCAACGTATAGAGGTTGATGCCCAGATTTGCCAAGTGTACCAAATTCAGTTTTTTTGTCTCTGTTTATAAAAATTACCAACCCTGATCTAGTGAAAAATCAGGATTTTTATAAGATCTTAGGCGTTAGATTCGGATCTAGAAGGAGATGAGTGGCTGTGAGGTGAGAAAAATTTAGATGGGGAGACAGGTGGTGGGTTGACCAAGTGCAAGATATGTTACAAATGTACAACGTGTAGCGTGCATGTTGGCGTATGAATGCCCAGCATATAGGCTTAGAACGCTCAAAAAACTTAAAATTTACAAAAGAATTTGTATGTTACAACAAGAATGATGTCTCTAGCTTTTGGATCCATGCTCTGGCCTACTGTTTCTTGGTCTTAGCATGTCTTGAAATGCTTTGGAATGTGTTGGAATCCACGTACAACATTTAGCATATGAGATTGGGTGTCTAGCATGTGTACGCTAGCGTATATGCTCTATATGCCCCATACGCTGACGTATACGCTCCATATGCTGGCCAGCGTATGGACCATAAGTGATGGATTTTGGACCAAATTTTGACATCCAAAGCCAATTTTGACTATAGATCTACATGGCTCATGTCCTAAGGGTGCTTTATGTCAAATCTGAGCTGATTTTTCCCTGATCTGGTGCTGTTTTGGAGGACTTTGTGGGGTTGAGGCTGGGCTATACGCTGGCTAGCGTCAACCTCAGTGTACACCTCATGAACTACCATGTTGGATGTCTAAGTCTGTATGCTGGTGCTTGTCCCTAGATTCGTAAGCATTGCTGATACTCCAGGGTGTTTGGATGCCAATTTTGACTTCATTTTGATGCAGTTTTGGGCCTGTTTTGGTGGTCTATGCTGAGCTATACGTTGGCTACTGTATACCAAGCTATGCTCAGTGTAAACAGGTGAAAATGGCTTATTGGAAGCCCAAAATGGAATTTTTTAAGCTTGTGACCTTGTAGAATTATTGCCCATGTATTGAGGATTGATTCTAGGTTGAAACATTGCCCAAAAGTGCATGATTTGCCCCATAAATGATGGTGTACACTGGGCTATATGCTAGCCAGAGTATAGCAAGGTGTAGCTAGCATATACACATGAAAATGCATTATCTCAAGGTCAAAAATTAGTCTTCAAGAGCTAGTGATGATGCTCAATAGTTGTCCTACCTCCAAGAGTCAATTTGATGTAAAAATATTGCTCTGTGATGCCTGTTTTGGGCCCTTTTTGATGGTATACGCTGGGCTATACGCTAGCCAGTGTATACCAAGGTATGCCTAGCGTATACACATGAAATTGCATCATTTAGGACCCAAGATTGAATTTTTAGAAGGCAAAGAGCTATTGGGGACCTTGGGGAAGGTCATGGGGGGTCCAGAGGCTCAATTATGGCATGTTTTGACTCATTTTTGGGGCCCAAAAGTTGCCATACGTTGGTCTGTACGCTGGCCAGCGTACAACCCAGTGTGAACAGAGTATACTTGGTTAAAACCAAGTATTTTAAACCCAACACTTGAAATTGCTGATGCTAGATGCTGATGTAGTTACCTATGGATCCCAGGAAACTTTTTCCTTTTCAATTATGCTCCATTCGATGCTATTTTGATGCTCTGGAGCTTGGTCATGCTGGGGATCATCATGAATTAGCTCTAGTTTCTATCTGAAAGTGCTAGCCAAAATTTTGTGGTGTTTTCAATAGTCTTATGGTGGCGGTGGTGGAACTTGTATCTCATGATGCTATTTAGGATATTTTTTTGTTTCTTTCTCTAGTTCTGCTTCCTTCTCTGGTTTTTGTTCTCCATCAAGGTCTTTCCTTGGTACTATAGGTTTGAGCAATTTAGTGAAGTAAGATTTCTAAGCCCTCTTGGGAATGTCATTTGTGTGCCCCAAGATTCCAGCATGCTTACACAACTTCTAGATCAAGAAAGGGAATTGAACTGTTGGCTTCCTTACCTTCTTCTCTTCAAACTGCCTCTAAATTTTCATATGATATAACTAAGGAAGGTTGGTCATGTATTTGCCCATTAGTATGGCACTTCCCCTAGATGTGTGCATTGAGATTATGTTGAGTCCTTTTGTGGGAAAGAGGTGATATGTTCCTATCTTGAAATAGATCCTCTCTTCCAGAGTCAATTGATTACATGTATTATCATCCTTTTTGTATGCTTCAACCATACCTTTCTAGTCTCATGATCAGACTTTGTGGACAAATGTGCTAACTTGGCCTCCACATTAGGTAGATTTAGAGCCTTTGTGTTTGTTTTAACCAAGAAAAAAATAATGACTCTACCAATGTTAACCATGGTACCTTCTTCCTTGTTGTGCTAGAATTGGTAGGTCTCACCAAGGTACCATTCACCACTATCTCACAGAATGTGCCATAATAGTGATGCCTGGAGTTGCATCCGAATTGCTTTAGGAGAAAATGCCATGAATTGGCCAAAGTTCATTTCCATAACAGTTTTGGTCAACATGGATTTCTCTTGAATAGCTTCAAGGCATTCTAGGGACAACATGAGGCACTGTCCCTACATAGGAGCTTGTTGTTCTACAGCCTCTCCCTAGATTAATTACCCTGTAACAGGATGCTCTTGATGGATGTTGAATGATTGGGCCTCCTATTCCTCATGCTTGACTTTCTCAACTTGGTTATCTCTACCACCTCGTGGGTGTTTGGCTACTCCTTGTGAAGGTGCCTCTTGTGCTCCTCTTTTTGGGGTCATCTACAATCAATCAAGGATTAGATGTTACTAAACTCTTGTTATTTATCATTAATAGGTTTATACCATGCTCATCACCTTAGTCTCATTAAGTTCTTTTAGTTTATATGATGGTAGAGTTAGAAAAATTTTTAGAAAAATGCCCAAAAAGTGTTCATCTTCTTTTATGACCTTTCACAGTTGGTTCCTTTTTTCTTATGTATGGCTTATTATGATGGTTATGGTCCCTTGGATGAAAAAATTAAAGTTTCTAGCATTATTACGATTGATTTTTCATTAAAATACTTAAGTTTTTTTTAACATTATTACCCTTGTAATACCTTCTAAGAGATAGAAAATTTTAAAAAATAAGTGCAAGATTTCCATGCATGCCC